>JALLBJ010000004.1:0-87749 GCA_036940105.1 Skeletonema potamos
ACAACAAAATACAAAATTCCCGCGCCGCCACCTCTTACCTACAACTCAAAGACATTACAGCCCTCACTTCTCCGAAGCTTGGATACTTAGCTCGCCCTTGATCAATCAACTTGAACAGAGAAATATCTACCACGACGATGAAGTCTCTGGTGTTAGTATCGGCGCTGTGTTTGGTATGGACGAGCATTAATCATCCGCTGACCTACGCCGCTGCATTTTTTTTAGTCACAACGATTCCGTCGCGGCCCATTATTAGATGCACACGGCATCAGTTGGCGGCTGACTCCAATGATGATGATGATGATTTCTTCAACGATGGAAAGAGCGCTAAAAAAAGAGAGCCTTCTGGTGCAATTGGAGGTAACTTTTTTGAGACGGTAGAAACTAAAGGTCCACCTGTGCCACAAAAAGACGAAAACGAGCCACCAATGAGTTTGCAAGAGATGGAAATGTTATGCACACCCTTTGACGAACACTTACCAAAATTAAACTCTGTCACACTCGTTGGACGTGTCGGAAATGACCCCGAACCACGCTATTTTGATGATGGGAAAGTTGTGTTAAATCTCTCATTGGCGTGCACTAGAAAATATCATCCCCTGGAACGAAAGGTTAGAAACATTCGTTCGGGAGAGGAAGAAACAGATTGGTTCCCGTTAGAATTTTGGGGGAGGGATGCTGAATATGTCACAAGTTATGTCGAGAAGGGCACAAGACTGGGGATTCAGGGACAATTAACCATGGATGGATGGGTTGATAAAATGTCTGGTGAGCAACGACGAAGACCAAAGATTCTTGTTCGACAGGTTGACATTCTGGAAACTCGAACTGAAGCAGAGTTGAGGAAGAATAAGAAGGGTGGCAGCTTTAGTGGCGGCAATAACAACATGAGCAGCAAGAGAAACACCTTTGATGATGAAGAAGATGGCCCAGCTCCTGCTGGTACCGGTGGATTCTTTAGCTAATGGATTCAGCTTACATTCATTACATATTGGCCTACAACCTCCTACAACAACAAACGCATTCAATGCAGCTATTGTCCCCTCCTCTATGCAACATATCTCAATGCTAGGCAGATTTAGCCGTGAAACTTCGCTTGAGGGAAGAAGAATTGTTACTACTGCGTTCTACACTTCTTGGAATGTGTTGGATGATTCCACTGCGTCTGCTGTTATTCAATAACGAGACCCTAGCTTCTTTTGCAGATTCCTCCAAATTCTTTGCGAGAACTTCGTGTTTCACTCCTTGTCCACTTTGCTTCATTTCTCTCCAATCATCTCGTGCGGTGCGTTGCATCATTTTGATGACTTTTATACCAACATCATTCTCAATGGCTATCTCGATAGGATTGCGCTCGTCTTGATCTTCAAGGTTGAAACTTTGAGGTGCTACCTGTTTAAATAGTCGAACAACTTCAAGCATTACTTCTTCGGTTGTCATGTACTGATCTTGGTACCTAATACTGTGCTTTAAATAAAACTCAGCAACGTAGTGAATTGGACACTTGCCGAGGTTATCGGGACATCCAGCAGCAGCTCGATTCTTTGAAATGATATATGCCATCACATCAGGATGAGCTGAATACTTAGCAGCCACATGTATACAGAATTTTCCAGTAACATCAGGCTTGCTGAAGCATTGAGGATAACGCTTTGATAAAAGCTCGATGACGTATAAAGGTGCATGAAAGCGAAGAGCAAAGTGTACAATGTTTTCTTCATTGATAACCCCATTTTCATCTATTTCTATTTCTTCATCAGATGTAGAAGTTAGAGCGAGGGACACTGCATGCCAATTTCGCTCCAATATTAGCCTGCAAAGTGATGGCTGAGCCTTGGAGACTTCTTCATTATTTGAGGGTGACCGATCGAATGCTTCGGTTGCCCTTTTAGGCTTAGACTTTTTGAAGATTGCAATGCTTTTTGCTTGTTTCATTTCTGTCAGCTTGCAATTCTTTGCGTAGGTGATCCGTTCTGAGAGCTTCTGTAGGTTATGTAGTTTGGTGCAGCGTACTTTGGTCGGGTTCATTGGTTACTACTTACCCGAGCTCCCCTGCTGATGATAGGTCAACCACATCACAGGGCAATCGTGTGCGAATGACACACCAAACTGCACGCAACCTTGGTAACAAGCGTACTTATATCGCCGTCATCTTTTTCTCCTATGGGGGAACTTCTATGCTGCATGAAGTGTTTTTGGGCCTATGGCTATGGCTGCCACGCAGCTGGTGATTGCCAAAGCAACGGCAATCTTGGATGGAAAACTGCATGCAGCACCGACAATAAGTAGGTAGGTATGGTACTAAATTCCCACGTTGATGCCTGAGAAGCCGCCTTCTCTCTCTATCTAGAACGGCCTTCCTCCCCGCAGAAGCAGCTTAAAGCAGCTGGCTACAGCTATTCAGATTAGTTCACATAAATCCAATTCATTCACATAAATTATTGGTGAAAGCAATCCCTCACACGATCCAGGCGCACGATTCATCAATCGCTTCTTCTTTGGCTATATGAAGCATTCCTCTGGCTACACTCGTCATTTTCATCGATATGCAGCAACTACTCCAGGGAACAAACAAAATGATGGCAAATCGCAGCAGAGACGCACTCCTTGAGAACTGGCCATCGACTTCGTCTAGTTCTGATTTTGGTTCCAAGGCAACGAATGCCTACAAGAGCCGTCGGGTTGTCTTCTCAGAATGTTCTCAGCTTCACGTCTACGAACCGCATGATCAGGACTTATTGAAGAGCTTGTCGTACACAAAAGAAGAACAGGATGCCTTTGGCCAAGAATCCATACTGGATGGATTAAGAATCAAGCAGCTCATTGAAGCTGCCCCACCAGAGTCTGTCACAGAGTCTATCAAGTATCTCCTACGCAATGGTATTATTACTAATGGCGAGCTTGTTGGAGTTGAAAATTATATACTCGGTAAATCGTCGCGCGTATTTAAGATTAGACGAGACCACTCAGCTGCTGTGTTACAAAAGCAGTATGAGCAACGGAAGCAAAAACTACAAGATCCAATGAATCTTGGAAAAGTAGCACAGATAAGCTCCATCAGATCAACACAGGTTGCTAGAGTTCGCGCTGCAATGGCTGCTTGAAGTTTTTGAATGAATGTTTTGTAGTGTAGTAAGCAACAATAATATATTGTTTTGTACTTGTTATCTCATATGCACTAATGATTCAAACTCATTCAACCATTCGGTTCCACCGATAGCCTGCAATATATTACAAAGGATTGGTCCCGAAACTATCAGCTGGTCTTCTTGATCTAGTCTAATGTCTACCTTGGGCTGAGAAAGCTTGCCTTCAGTAAGGACAGTCATCATTCTCTCAAGACATGGCTTTCCAGCGCTATCTACGTCAACTCTACTTGTTCTCCATCGCTTCAATACACGCTTGACGTCGTTCTCTTCTCCTAGAATTGAAACGATAATCAATGGTCTGTTGGTTTTGCTCTCACATGTCTTAACCAGCAATGTACACCCAGCGGCAGCAGATGCCTTCCGTAGCCATTTTCGATAACCCTTTCCATCTCGCATGTGATCTACATGACATAAGGCCCCATACTGCCAGAATGTAGATTGTATTGAGGATTCAGCAGTCTCTTTCTGGTCGTCACTATTAACACTTTCCTTTTTGGAGTAGATCTTCATTGATGTTAGAAAAAGCTCCTCAAGGCCCGCTTGTTTGCAACGCTCCGCAATGCAGGACATGTCCTCACCAAGTTCTTGCATTTTATTTGGTAACACCCGTGATTGTTCTAGTTCTTCTTGATCTCTAACTGGAACTTGCTCCTCTCCTCGGACAACCAAATGCTGCCACCTCATTGAACGGATTTCGTCGACATAAGAGATACAGTCACGTTCATCTCCTTCAATCACTACAACCCCCGGCCAGCCATACTTTGAATAACCTCCTAGATTGTATTGGTGTGCTAGATCTACAACAGCCTTGCGCTTTGATTGTGCAATTATATGGTGCGAGTGTATCAATCTACGCCCCAATACTATTCCATTGTTGTGTTTTGATTTGATTTCATCTTCGCCTGCGTGATAACTGCTGATTTGGCTGCTGCTGTCAACTATGTCGACAAAATCTGTGGATATCCATTCCTCTGCTCTGCTCAGCACTGCGAAGATTGACTCACTGCCGACATATTCAAGAGCAGATAAGCGACAGACTTCAATCAATGATGGCAATGCATCCATCGCCTGCAACAAAACGCGGTTAGAAAAGAAGATTATAATAACGACGAAGATGCAAAACTATTAATGACTGCTCACCTTTTTTCGAAGGTTCGTGCACGATGACGCATCATCATTTATTCTCGCGTCTATGACCAAGATGGCCTCCTCCTCAATCGGGTAACCATCGGGCATTGTGAGCGAAAGTAGAACATTTATTCCATTACCATCGGATGAGCTACAACGGAGACGGCGGTGTATAGTCGTCTGCTTCTCATCAACCCATGCCTCATCCTCTCCGTATGCGGCACGAACAAACTCGATTTCTGCCATGCGCCTCTCTTTTGCCTCTTCTTCTTTCTCCTCTGCCGACATACCACAGGTGACAAATCCACAGCAGCGGATGGGGGTTTAGATAGAACGCTCTTTGTCGTTTGCCGCTCCGGTCTTGCTGTTTGCGGGCTGTTACTATTGCGCTAATAAAGAGAGAGATAGAGATAGCAGGATGAGGTTCTTTGTTCTATTGCGCTGTTTGCTATTGATTAGGTGTCGTACCATAAATACATGTTGTACGCGGCAGCGGCAAGCTTCGGGCGTACTACTGACTAACTACACTCAATAACTTCAGGAGTTTTCAATCCAGTATATATTATGTGCATACCGTGATTTGAATTCAAATAGACATGTGCTCTCCATTGGATATGTATCTATGATGTTGGTCCTACTTTATCACAGTGTAGAATATTATAGTTATTCTACAATTTGTTGAGTACGTATCCAATACATATGCATCTTATTCCTAACCTACTTTTACTCATACTTCATCTAGTGAACCCGAGCACGCAATCTGAGTGCCTCAGCTGTACATTCCTCGGCGTTTACCACAATCATAACAACTCCATCCTTGCCCTGCTGCTCATATGATTCAACCAGCAAGGCGTGAAGAGCTGCTGCGTCACCTGTAAATTCCTCTCCATTAACATGTGTCACAACATCACCCTTCTTGATACCTACTTTCCCAGCCTGACCACCCACACTTCCAACCAACACTCTCTGAAATCTTATCGGACGGGTCAAATTATCTCGCGCATCATCTTCTCGCAATCCCATTGCAATGATTCGTTGTATGCTTGCTTTCTCTACAGGGTTTGTGGGGCCAAACCGACCTTGTACCGCTCGTCGGTTGTCTTTTCCCACTCTACCAATTTGTGCTCTTGCAAACGCATCTGCCACGGATCCATCCCATTCATCATCTACGAAGGTCATTGACGCGTTCCCGCCACTGCTCCATATTATTCCTCTTAAGTAACTCTTCCAGCCAGGCTTTTTCCCATTCTCATCTGGAGTCATGGAGGGATCAACCAATCCAGATTTTTGCCGGTGTTGTAATGCCATTTTCTCAAACTCACCAGTACTCAAGGTCACACATAATGGCATCCGTGCTGGTAGGGGCCTTCTCAGTTTTTCACGTTTCTGTTGCTCCATTTCCCTTTGGAAATTAGTCGCACCTTGAGTATCTCCATCTCGAGAGCGACCACTGCTTAGCCCAGCATTGGAGTATCCACTCTGTAGAGCTTGTGCAGCCCTTGCCGCTTCAACCGCAGCTCTATTGGGGGCATTGCTTGGTCGATGGGCAGTTGTGGCCGGAGTTGTTGTCATGACAGGAGCTCTACCCTTGCGAATATTGTCAGCGATCCCTGCAAGGATTTGTGAGGCCTGACATAATTCATCAGGATATCCAGATGTCATAAGTTTGGTAACATATTTTTGTTCCTCCAAAGTCATTGCAAACTCTAATCCACCAAAGAGAGACTTGTCGATGAGCATGGGCTTAGATCCCTTCTTCTCTTTCTTCTTTCCGTCTGTCAAATCAAGGATTTCGTCATCCTTTTTCCAATATTTCAACTGTAAATTCTTCGCGCTCAACTCACTATCAGGCACATTACTCAACTCCTCCGCCAAGGCTCCTTGACGCAATCTAATGGTATCTTCAATAGTCTTGGATATATCCGCTCGACAATTGGGACAGTTGAGGCGCACCTTCACATGACGGTTCCCATCACTTGCCATTTCATAATCGTCTTTTGATGAAGCGAGGAGATGGCAGAGACAGTTGATGCAGAAATTGAAGTTGCATTTTGTTGGGCATTGGATTGGGTGGAGTTGGTCGGATGTGCACATGTCATTTAGGCAGATGGGACATGACGACTCTTCTTCTTCGGCATCGCCTGCGGCAGCAACTACTATTGTCATGATGATGGACAATAATTTTTGCTGCTCTCTTGATTGGGTAAGAAGTCAACGCCGACAACCGACAACCATCTGAGGACTGAGGATTACAATACCGTTGCACCAACTTCATTCATGTCCAATGCTTCACTTGCCGAGCACAGCAAGATTGAGAGCTAAGCTAGCCTGCTCTTTGCGCGGCCCGAAATCCAGAAATGTCGCTGCAGAAAGGGAAGCAGAGAGGGGAGAGGAGGACCATCAATCATCACCCATCACCCTCCCATCACCCATCACATCAGATCACATCCAATAAATATCACATACTGTTGCCGCTTCATTCCTATCTAGTGTTGCCCATAACATATCAATCATGACAGTGATAACATTGCAGCATTCTCTGATATTAATCTGCATAATCTTTTCTGCTCGAGGATTTCAGAATGTTCCTTCAATAACGTATACGCGGAGACAGATATTGCACATATCAAAAAGTCGTAACACGCCATCTTCATCGGTGCTTTTTTCGAGTACGCAGACCAATGATTCGAAACCAAACAATCGACGAAGCAATAAGCAATACAACAAAAGCAAGAGTCGTAGACTCGAAGTTGTTGCAGAGAAAGAGTTGAAAAATCCAAACGAGATTGTTACCTGGAGGTGTTATGGAATTGATGTCTATCCTGATGAGTTGGGCCCATCACTGAATATTGATAAACGAAAAGAGAAACGAGATGGATCCGACATACCGTCAGAGCGCTCGTATTTGACGCCATCAGTTATAAATTCACTATTATCGCGTATCAGAATCAAATCAGAGGAAGCTTCTGATGGCCTACCGCCCATATTGAAGGATGCGCGAGTAGTTCGTCGTTCTGTTGATGCAAGAAGAAGAAAGGGATCTGACCCGAAATACACGTATGTGATTGATGTAGATTTGACACGACAAGCAGCTAGAAACTTGGGGCTTACAAAACAACCAGGGAAAATGGAGATAATGGATGAAAAGAAGTTAAAAAGTCAAGATGACGACATTGCAAACAACGCAGAAGATTCCAAGGCAAAACCAAGAATTGTTATAGTCGGTGCTGGACCAGCAGGTTTATTTTGTGCCTTGTCCCTGGCATCTTCTGGCTTGTGTACGCCAATTTTGTTGGAAAGAGGACAGCCAGTAGAGAAACGAGGAAAGAGTATTGGTGCTCTGATCCATCGACGATGTGTTGATCCAGAAAGTAACTTCTCATTTGGAGAAGGAGGTGCTGGAACGTGGAGTGATGGGAAACTTACTACAAGGATTGGAAGAAATTCTGGTGAGTACAAAAGCGCAGTGCTCTTGAGTAAAATGTTTTATGTCTCGCGCTACCTATAGACTGCTCACAGTTGCAAATCTTCGCAATTTTTCTCCTACACAGGCTCAGTTCGATATGTGTTAGAAACACTCGTCAAGTATGGAGCTCCAGAGCGTATTTTGGTCGAGGGGGCCCCTCATTTGGGAACAGACAACTTGGTCCGGTTGTTGCGAAACATGAGAGAGGATCTGAAACATATGGGTGGCGAAATTCATTTTGGAACCAAAGCTTCAAAATATCTTATCGAGGATGGGAAAATCAGAGGAGTCGAAGCAGAGTGTGTTGAAATAAATGAAGGCACCGAAACTAATGACATTGATTCCGAGGCACGCGAGCGTAAGTCTTCCAAAACTTTCTGTGGAGACGCTGTTGTTTTAGCTACTGGCCACTCAGGTAAGAAGATTGCAGTATCAATCGTGTCTCTTGAAACGTGTCATATTTCTAACAAGAGCGCACAACTTTCAGCAAGAGATGTTTACGAAGAGTTATACAAAGCTGGGGTTGAGCTAGAGCCAAAAGGGTTTGCAGTTGGGTTTCGAATAGAACATCCGCAGCGGCTGATAAATGAGATTCAATATGGAAAGGATTGGGGTGGGAGGGTTGTAAGTTAAATGTTTGTCGGTTGTCCTTACACTTTGATCTCGCGTGTGTGCACCTAATAATGAGTCTTGCGAATGTTCTTGCATATCATGCTACAGTTCACAAAGCGGCCATCAACTGATACAGTCAATACAGAACACTTTCAAAAACTCTCTGATGGTACTGAAGAGTCGCATGAAGGCACTTTGCCAGTTGCGTCATATCGACTCGCAACTGATAAGGCATTTGATGGAGAACAAAATCGAGGAGCTTACAGCTTCTGCATGTGTCCTGGTGGGCAGATTGTGCCATCATCGACAGAAGAAGGCGAGCTTTGTATCAATGGAATGAGCTTCAGTAACAGAGACAGTCTTTGGGCTAACTCCGCTTTAGTTGTTACTGTTTCTCAAAATGACACAATCTTGGACAAGTATCGATCGCATGGATGTCTTGCTGGTCTGGAATTTCAGCGCGACATGGAACGGAAGGCATACCAGCTAGGAGGAATGAATATGACTGTTCCAGTACAACGGCTGACCGACTTTGTGAATGGTGTAGTGTCTTCGTCTATTCCAACTTCGTCGTATCGGCTTGGAGCTATCTCGGCACCTTGTCATGAAATTTACCCCAAACCTTTGTACAATGCTCTTACCTACGCAATAACGGAGCACTTCGAAAAGCAAATGCCGGGATTTCTCTGCGAGGATGCTCTCCTGCACGGAGTTGAGACAAGAACTTCTAGCCCTTTGCGTCTGAAAAGAAATCAAACAACATTGCAAGCTGGCGGTGTAGATAATTTGTTTCCGGCGGGTGAAGGAGCTGGTTTTGCAGGTGGCATTGTATCTGCTGCAGTGGATGGTTTGGTCGTAGCCGATGCCATCAAGGCAAAGTTTTTTACAGCCAAGGGTGGTGGCGGTGATGGTATATCCAAGAGTTCCAAGTCAATTGGGTTTGACTATTAGTGGAAAGAGAGGAAGTCCCCGGACATGACGAGGAGTCTGAGCATCTGAGCTTTCTTTTCGTGACTCAATCAATAATCAATGCAATGCGATGATGATTGGGACGATCAACGATACATTAAAATGAAAAGTGAGCAGGAGATGAAAGGGCTTGTGCATTATTTATCCAAGCTTGGAGAATTAAGTGAGGGTGTAGTTTTCTTGAGTGGTGGGGAAGTAATAAGAGATGCCTGGTGAAATTGTTGTTCAGGATAGTATCGTACATATGTTGTAAGGTACAATAACCCTTCCAATTTCAATTTTTGACGGCGTCGATCGGCGATTATTAGAAAGCTACACTCCACGCACCAATCTGACCCACCTTCTATCTGTTGACAATACTACTACCTTACTGTTGTATGTAATTAGACAGCCCCACCATAACATCTCACTCTCCAATAGCCCCTAAGTGAGGTGGTACCTACACCTAAGTACAGGCCTCGGAAGTTGTGGTTAAACATCGATGTGATAGTAAACACCTAAACATCCTTCAGATGAACAGTTGCAGTTGATTTATAATTATTTCTGGTGGCTATGCTTTCGACACAGGAAGTGGCAATCGCCTAAAACAGATATACAATCCACCTCTGAAGTCAAAAAGAGCACTTTTTTATGACAGAGTGGATAGATAGAGCGCAAAAATGCCTGATCACCATATTGACAGTCCTGCATCACTTGTCGGGCGAAATCACGCGCATTAAATTCAGCTTTGGGGCTGTATGTCAAAGCCCCATCGAGTTAACCCTAAGTTACGGGGTCTGTTTGCTCTGTAAGATCTCGTGGGTGCCGTTTGCTCTTGCGTTGGCGAGGGAAGAACCGACACAACCGCTTACTCACCAATTCACAGAGCTTACCCTAGAGAGTTTTTGGGTATTTCATAGAAGTTCTAAACACTTGTGGACGCGGCTACAATTCACACGGGGTAAACGCGAACCTCGGGTCTTGGTTTCTTTCCTTCCTGTCCTCGGGTTCCCATGCCTGCCCCATCGCCCATCGATCCCACCCAAAAAACAAAAAGCAACACAATCCAGCCACTGGAACAACAACAACAACGCTACACCGTCATCATGCCACCACCATCAGCGGCAAGCAGCATCGCAAGCTGCTTTAGCAACCTTGATGAATTCGATCTCGACGTACAACAACTACCCAATGTGGCGAATTGCAAATCATCTTGCGAGTGCTGCTCTCTCTGCCGCCTCCCAGAAGTGTCAGAAGGGGAAGATAGCTCAGCTGCAGAGCTCTTCTCTGGAAGTGGCACTACTGCGACGACATCTGGTACGTTGGAGCTTCCCGATCAGCCTACGAGTCCACGACATCATGATTCCGTCGCTGATGAGGCCTTAATGAGAGGTGCCGCTGGTCTCCTTCGGAAACTATCAAGTTGTATCACCAAGCCTTCAGATAGACTTTCTTTCTGCCAGTCACCAGTAAATGATCCTGCAGTCCCTTTGTCGATTACTATTCCGTTAGCTGCTCGAATTGGACCTGGCAGCAAGGGGAAAGCAGTAATACGCGAACGCGTTAAAGCAGCGGTCGACAACACTGACTATATCACCACCTTTCTTCTGGATGATACCCTATCCAGTATTCTGAAGTTCCTAGACGTCAATTCGCTACTTCGTATGCGTGAATGTAACTCCAAGTTATGCTCTGCTGCATCTAGCAACGACGCTGGTTGGGATATTCACTGCACTTCCCTTTGGTCTGGAAAAGCAAACGTTTGCTCCCGAGCTAGATCCTTGCTTGCTCAGTCGATCCAACCATGTAGTATCTCGTATTTCACGAAGAATATTGCAATGGAAGCTTACAAAACTTCTGTTGTGGATGCTGCTACAAGAAATGAAGTTTCCCTTGAGGAGCTATGCTTTGATCAATCTCCACTCAAAAGAGGTCCTATATGGTCATTCCGGTTCAAAGAGAGCGCAGGAAGTGACTGGACCTCGTGGGATCCATGGTGGAATGGTCAACCAGCACGCAAGATGGTCTTTCTTCGTGACGGCACTATTATGCAACTCCAGCCTCAAGGTAAAACTGATCCCTGTCGGTATCACAATGGCGTCCCTCTCTATGATGTGTTCTCGGAAAGAACTGTTCATAGAGATGGAGTGGATGTTATTCCTCCTCGGATTGAATTGAAGTGGAGGTTTGTGCAACGGCCTTTGGACCTTCCAGCGCGCCCTGAAGGTGCTTACATCCGTATTACTGTTGGTGGAAGAGACGTGCCCACCTACGTTGTTCGTAGAAGTCCCAATGGCAACTGGGGCTTCATACTTGAAAGTTGCTGGGGTGTCTATGCTTCATTTGATTTGGCTCCTCGAGGAAGCGTCAGTGCTTCCATGGCATCGCGTAGACGTCTCAGAAGGACAAGGAATGGAAGCCGCTGGGTGAATGTTGACGATAGCGACGGCGAAGATCTTGACCAGGATGCTCACCGCGACCACACACGAAATGTACGTCGACGCACTGACTTATTCGTAGAAGAGTCTGCAATGGTGGTAACGGGTCATTCGCAGTGGAGAGAAGCCCTGTTGTACAATATTGGGGCAGTGGCTCTTCCTGAAGGCAATAACGCTAACGAAGAGCAAGTAGGACGAGAGTTTGACCTTCTCTGGAGACAGCCCAGAATTTTAAGATGAAGATTACATTAGTTATAGATATGCAGAAATAATAGTTGTAGATACGTCTTAGAACATGCTCCATTATCTTCTAATGATATGTTTCATTGTTAATCTTCCCCTCCCCTCTATTTAATAAGTTTCCTCCCCGCAGCCCCTCATAATAATACAAAATACATTCCAAGCTTTGTCCTCTCTCTCTCTCTGTGCTCACTTTCTAAGTTTGAGTAGCAAACTTTTATTCCCCTTAATCTTCTTTTGCAATTGCAACAAACCATACAAGAGCGCCTCCGCGGTGGGTGGACACCCTGGCACGTAAATATCCACAGGCACAATCCTATCACATCCCCTCACAACTGAATAGGAGTAGTGGTAATACCCTCCTCCATTGGCACAACTTCCCATACTAACAACCCATCTAGGCTCGGGCATTTGATCATATACCTTCCTTAACGCAGGTGCCATCTTATTCGTCAACGTCCCAGCCACAATCATGACATCACTCTGCCGAGGACTAGCACGGAAGACCATGCCAAATCGCTCCATATCATATCGAGACGCCGCGGCGTGCATCATTTCGACTGCACAGCATGCGAGGCCGAAGGTCATGGGCCATAGGGAGCCCTTACGTGCCCAGTTGACGAGGTCGTCAACTTTTGAGACGGTGTATTCGATTTTATTGGACGTTGGAACGCCTCCTGTGCCTGTTAGGAGCTCGTCAACTCCATCGAGGCGGGAAAGCTGAATTTTCAACATAGTAGGTGATTATGAGAGAGAGATCATAGATGATTAGGAAAATTTGATAGCGTACAGAATACATGTTGTGGGAACAGACAATTGCCCGTACGTCATGTTGTGTTCGCCACACAACTTACCGATGATGTTGTGGAGGACGCCTTCTCAGACATGCTGCGGCAGGCGATACTACTACCGACATTATTACATGAGAGGGCACTCCTTTTGGCAGCATTTCTGCCGAGGCGGAGGAGGGAAGCGGTGGACATCATGGTTATTATCTAACAAACGTTTGTTATTGCGGCGTTGGCGGTGGTTCTCTCCCGCCTTTCTCTCTTCTTCTCCCCGCACTGAAGCAAAAGCAGCGAGCAGCGCAGCGATGAAAAGGCAGGAAACAATAAGCCAGCCAAGAGGCAATATAATTGGTTGATACGGTACCATAAGACGGGAGGTGATTGCAAACAATAGAAATAAAGCAGCAAAGCAACTGTCCACGGTCCCACTATAAGCAGCAGCACCTCCTTACGATGTTCAAGTTTGACTTTACTTCATCGACAGAAGGTGCTACATATCAAGCCGAGGAAGAGAAGACAGCAGAGGCTGACAGGATGATTGCCAAATTGACAGAACGATGTAGAGAAAGTGCAAAATCTTGCAAACTTGTGAATGTATCGTCAACAGCAGCAATCGCAAGTGATAAGGCTCAATCTTGTGTTCATGAGCACGTAAATTTGCATTCAAGTTTGATTGATGGCCTGCATTACATCTTGCCACAACATACAGCATTATCAGAAAAAAATACAGATTTAATACCTGGTGTATATGAAGGAGGTCTTAAACTATGGGAATGTTCGCTAGATTTGTGTCGTTTCCTTGCCCATATCATGGATGAAGCAATTCCCATAGAGTCTGACTTTCAACACGTTACATCAGCTGTAAGAAGATCAATCGGAGAAGGTGGATCAGCTTTTGAGTTAGGATGTGGCCATGGTCTTCCAGCTTGTTTGCTCCTGCGTGAGAGCGTTCGAAGACACACGGATTCAGTTGTTGTGTTTAGTGATTTCAATGATTTCGTACTGCTGGACGTGACAATACCAAATGCTTGCCTGAATTTATGTGGATTATACCATCAACAAGGTAATGATTCAAATGTTGATAATGTGGCACAAGATATTCTAAGCCGATCCATTTTCGCAGGTGGAGATTGGATGGGATTGTCACACAAACTATCAAACAATGAGGTGTTGCTCCCTGATTGTCGAAGTGAGCAGCGAGTAGTAGATGAACGATTTGACATAATTCTAGCATCAGAGACAACATACACAACTGAATCTTGCCATGACACTGCGTTCTTGATGCTAAAGCATCTAAAAGTGGACATTGGAGTAGGCTTGGTAGCTACAAAGCGATTTTACTTCGGTGTTGGAGGAGGTGCTGATGCATTTTCCCAAGCCGCTGACAAAGTTTCAGCGAGTAGTCGATCTCCTGAGTTACATCTTGTTGTGAAGACTATCCAGTCTTATGACACTGGTAATGCAAATATTCGAGACTTGTTGGAGGTGCGGCTTGTCAACAAGTAAAAGTCTTTACGTGGGCTGCAGGCTGTAGGCATTTATCTGTATCTATGATTTGTTGGACGAGAGACAGAACTAAACAGATGAATCTACTGAGGATGTTGTATAAGAAGCTGCGATGTTATTCAAAAGGAGAAATCTAGTTTTAAGGATCTATCTCCACCTCAACACTGAAAGAAGAAGAGGCAGCAGAACAATACGGCAGGTCAGTATTGAGATGATTTTTAAAGGGAAAACAAATTACTTCAAAGCAGTACTCGGTCAAGGTCCCTCAGAAGGAAGTCGGTAAATTGTTTATCAACATTACTTTTCAGAAGATTGATAGAATAGGTAATAATGGTTTTTCCTCATCGGGGCTTTTCCGCGTACATCACATTAATTGTGGTGCCAAGTGTTGTTACTTACCTGTTCTTGAGCTTGCCCATCATTTGATTTCATTAGTGCGATTGAAAGAGTTTTCGAAACGACCAGCCTATATTATCTATTCGTTTTGTTCAACAGTGTTTGTTATAAAAAACATGTGAGCAAAAATTTGGGATAAGAAACTTTAATTAACTGGAAGAAAAGAACAAGAGAGAAAAAGTAAGTATATTATTTCGCTTGTGAAGTTGAAAAACAACTCCATCGCAATGTGTGTGTATGGGCCCATATGCTCTTTGCGATATACACAACAAGAAGTGGGGAAACAAAATACTCACAATCATGCAAAATTTAGTAATAACTCACGTTCCGTCATCGTCTTCGTTTGCAACACCATCATCCCATCCTCGCAATAACGCCTCATCTCCCTCTGAAGTTAATAATAGTGCATACCGCAGAGACGAAGCTTCACATGCAAGAGCTTCACGCATGATATTGTGATTTCTTTGTGATCGCAGCGTGGAGGAGAGAGCTCTCCGTGAAAATTGAGCAGGCGATGTGATGTTGTTGAGTTGTATGAATATTGACTGGTTAGAAGATGATGTTGATGACGGTGATGGAGATATCCGAAATGGGGGTGGTGTATGCTGTGGAGTGGAGGATTTTCGAGGGAAAGCCCGAAGAAATGTTTTGCTGCTGCCTCCTCTCATTTTGGATGATTATTTGTTGAAAGCTAGCAGGTGACGACTGGAGGTGACAAATGCGTAGCTGCGTTGAGACGGAGCCTTTCATTATTTGTTGGGCATGCAGGCCTCCGCTCATGCAGGCGCAGGGTTAGGAAGAAAGTAGCTGGCCGGCGGACAGGCTTCATTGGCGCGAGACATAAAAAACATCTCTCTATGTATGGTACAATACCAAAAGATAATCTCTAAAGCGTCTCTATCTACCATATCATACGTTAAAAATATCGCGAAGTTAGGTATTTTACCTAAATTCTGAATTCCCAAAAAGTCCAAGCCCGGAAGGGGCTCATGAACCTGTTGGCGTGTTAGCGCCAACGGTGCGGCATGGTGATCAAGCAACACACTGAGTTAGCTTTAGATGCTACAGTTAGGGTTTGTTTGAGGTGACAGGACAGACCGCATCATCACAATGTCGGCTTCATCCGGTGCTAGTGAGCAAATATGCTTTTTATGGGATAGTAGTAAAAATAAAATCCCTACTTCAGCAAGTTAAAACTGGGGGTACTGGAAATGGCGGGAGCCCTTGACGGACGGAAGCCTTGACGGACGGAACCTAACACAAATGCTGAAAAAGGGCGCGTGGGAGAAAGCTGTATGCAATTTATGTTGCAATTTCTATGCAACTATTTAGAAAGGCCTTTTATAAAGCTTTTCAACGATATAACAAACGTCAACATAACACAATGCCTTCAGATCACATTTGCCTAGCCTTTCAAGCCCCAGACGGTCTGTCCAACTATCTCGAAGTTGGCGCAAAATCCAGTATCTACCCCCGGTTTTTGGAAAAATGGCCTTTCGTGTTCAATATGTTTCAATTTTTTTTGCCAAGCAATACAGGCAACATCAAACTAATAAATATGTAAGAAATATATTGATTGATGTTGTGTGAAATATCGAATGTGATGCCACCAAACAACACATCATTACTTACACCGTTGGCAGTAGTATCAACTGTTGTGGCAGCGTCAGTTGTCGCCGCTTCGATCTTTCTTCGTCGATCAAGAGCATGCTCAACTCGACCATCGCCGAATGCTTCAGCAACCGAAGGAGGATATGAATCGCTCATTGGCGACACGCCGTTACTGTATCTGCCTCATATATCATCCTTGTTACATAATAAAGTTAGAATATATGTCAAGATGGAGTGCTTGAATCCTGGTGGGACGGGCAAGGACCGAGCAGCGAAGAGCATGGTTTTGTGCGCAGAAGAAAATCGAGAGCTGCCTCCTCCATACAACGACACAATAAATGCAAAAACAGCCGAACGAACGATACCAAATTGCAGCTATGCACCGAATACAGCAGCCTTAAACAATCACTCCAATATTCCAGATGATATCCATGCTGCGATTGTCACCGCTCTAAACAATACAAAAAGTCATGGAATACTGATTGAAGGTACATCTGGATCCACTGGTATATCCTTAGCGTCATTAGCGTGCACTCGTGGCCACGGAATGATTGTTGCAATGCCAGATGATCAATCAAATCAAAAGAAAGAGCTGTTGGAGAAACTGGGATGTGGTGTGGTAGTAGTAAAGAATTGCAGCATCAGTAATCCTGGACATTATGTGAATGTAGCTCGGAGGATATGGGAGTGGTTGAACGTTGAGCGAAGATATGATGAGTACTACTGGGAATCAGTGGTGAAGCCTGCTGACAAAAATATATTGAATGAACACAATCAATCGTCTCCACCAAAATTGATACGAGCTGCATTTATGAACCAATTTGAGAATCTGGCTAATGTCACTTCGCACTACGTGTCAACCGGACCAGAGATTTATTCACAGCTGGAAGGCAATGTCGATGCATTCATCATGTCAGCTGGGACTGGCGGGACATTAGTCGGAGTAGGAGCGTATCTGAAAGAACGTTGGTTCGAGAATTTACATCAAAAGCATCGTTCGCCGTCACAATCTCCACCCAAAATAATCCTTGTTGACCCACCAGGTTCATCCCTCTACAACAAAATCAAGTTTGGGGTTGCGTATGCATCACAGCAATCAGAACAAAAGCTCCGTAGACATAGATACGATACTCTTGTTGAAGGTATTGGTCTAGATCGAATTACAGCCAACTTTGCCTTAGGGTGCGAGATGATAAAATGGGGCAAGAATGCATTTGCGAAACGAATTGATGAGATGACAAATGGTCAAAACTATCAGCAATTGTCAAGCGACAGCGCAGCATCAACATTCCAATCTAAAATCATCGATGATGCCCTGACAATTAGCGACCAACAAGCTGTGTACATGGCTCATTATCTCCTCCGTCATGAGGGACTATTCGTTGGTTCAAGCTCGGCCATGAATGTAGCTGGCGCTCTCATTGTTGCGTCCCAAATGCCAGAGGGCTCAAACATTGTCACTGTGGTGTGCGATGGAGGCCAGAGACACACGAGCAGATTTTGGAACAGAGATTTTGTAGTGAATGTGTGGGGACTGAAATGGCCAGGTGATAAGTGCGATCTTTTTGAGCAAGACATATTGCACCAGCTTGGTCATGAGAACGCAAACAAACGAATATAGAGGGTAGCGGAAATGAGTACTGCGGTAGATGCGCTTACTAACAAAAACACACTGACTTGGTCTTGGAAGGATAGAGTGCCAATAGATAGTAGAAGACAGGGTTAAAATAATGGTTGCTCGCATCACAGCACATTGATTTATGGTAATGAATTTCACTCCAAACAGTAATTGCATGCGTTCATTGATTGTTATATTTTGCAAACTTCACCACGGCTACACCAATGCATTTTACGTGCGGCATTAACACATAATAACACACAATTATTATCGCTTCGCCTTCAAGTCTGTCCAATGACTCGTTTCAGTTCTGACATCACCCTTTCCGAATCATCAATCTCAAGAACAAGTTCATTATATCGTTCATTTTTCAGCACTATGACGATGACATTTCCACAAACAGCCGCCTTTTTGTTATGAATATTCCAAAATACAACCTTTCCTCTCTCCCATTCTACAAACGTCCCAACAATGAATCGTTTCCCGTACCGAAATCCAACAGCTCGACTCATACCGAGACGTCGTCTATCCTCAATAATTGTTTTTTCGGCATATCGCACCGAGTCAATGTTTGTTATTAGTATTTTGATCTTACTTTCAAGTGATATTATCTTATCAAATCCTTTTACTTTGATGGTGATCTGTCCGGAGGATCCTGGTGGTATCTCTATTTGAACGACCATTCTTTGTACGTGATGTGTATAGAGAGCAATATCCAACAATATACTAGGGCAGCATGATCACCCAAGACCATCTGAAGCGTTCCATACTTACCGACGTGCTCATATTGGAAGTTGGAGGACTCCTGAAGAGGATTATTTGGTTATGGAGAAAGGTGCTGCTTCCAGTCTTCCCAATTCCTCCGTATTCGTATGGTACCAACTAAAACGGAGTCCCGTGTTTCGCTTCCAGAATTCCAACTGCAACGACAACAGAGAAGCCGCCCGCCCAAGCAAGGTCATGTTCATAATTTTTCCAGCGGAAAAATCCAACGCAGTATCACTACACAAAACGAAACAACCATGCAGGTGAGTACAATTGATCGGTTCTGTCCAGCGGATGGGAGAAGGCTATTGCTGTCTGATGAGGGAGCATTTCACCCGCCTGTGTTGAGACCGTTTCGGCAAGGGCGGTGGGTAACAGTGTCATTGAAGGGATCGTGCACGGCTACACACGATTGTCACGTCCTGGAGCAGAGGGCAAGTCCTACCTTTCGGACGGCTCGACACCTCCCACTTCCGCATTTATATTAATTCAAAAGTGATGAGGTGGGAAGGGGCGATTATCGCTGAGACCGAGGATGGGAGGGAGAATCGGTGGGCTGGTGTCATCTGGGCTGGTGTCATGTGGCACAACATGACACCCCGCCAGCGCCCTCTCAAATAATTCGCCAGCCACCCCCCCGCCCCTTCTTTGCAGTCGTGGTGGGCTTGATCTTGAGTTCGAATGGCAGATAGAGTTGTCTTGCATTTGCTCATAATATTCATCAACTCCATTCACTCAACCAAATTTATCACTATTCATCGCCAATGCAGATCTTCGTCAAGACTTTGACTGGTAAGACCATCACTTTGGATGTGGAGCCCTCGGACACCATCGACAACGTGAAGACAAAGATTCAGGACAAGGAGGGAATCCCCCCCGATCAGCAACGTTTGATCTTCGCCGGAAAGCAGTTGGAGGACGGCCGCACCCTCTCCGATTACAACATCCAGAAGGAGTCTACTTTGCACTTGGTGCTTCGTCTTCGCGGAGGAAACTAATTCGGCTGTTGTGTTTATTATTCAACGTAGTGCCAACGCAATGATAAGAACTAGATAATACCCCTTGAGTTCTTTCTTTCAAAACACCTTTGCTCTTTTCCCCTTGCTAACTTCTTCTCTCGTGCGGTACTTTTTAGTGTCATTCCAATGATCTATGATATTGTACCATACGAGTTGGTGAATACCGATACCGTGGGCGTTTATCGCGCGTCAGTATGGTAGGTCTGCGTCAGGCGTTTGTTCCCCCCGCCCGCCCCCCAACAACAACACTGAACACTCTGTTTCTTGCGCTTCTCACCATCTTATCTCTAGAGAGATGTAGATAGCGTTTTGTGTTTGCACATTATGATCTCATCGTCATCATACATTATAATAATTTGTAGTAGTAGTAGTCAACCACCATGAGTAGTAGGTCTGTCGCATGGCTGCGGCCTGTTCGCAGGCATTGCTCAATGCATCATCTGAAGCAGCAGCCTGATTGCCTTGGAATTTTTCTGCGCCTGCAGCCACACAACAACATCTCATGCTATTTTCAGAGTACACCGTATTATTACAACACTATTATCTCCAACCGTTCTTACTTTACAAATACCGATGAAATGAAGAAATCGGACCCATACGCTGCGTTGGGACTTTCATGGGGAGCCACAGCGACTGAAATCAAAGAAGCTTTTCGAAATTTGGCACGAGAGCTTCACCCAGATGTTTCCAAACTAGATCCCACTGAAGCGCTGAATAAATTTCGTGTGGTGAAAGATGCATACGACAAATTAATGAATAATAAAAAGGCTGGTACGCATAGGACAGATTTGTGGGAAGAGTGGTCATTTGCAATATGGCGTAGTGGAGATTTGATTGCACAAGAGAGAACTGATGTTGCAGGAGTTTCCCGGAAGCGTCCAGTTAAACCTGCGGAATCATTGAAACGAAGATGGGGAGTAGCCGCTTTAGGACATCCAGATGGAAGAGGATACTCATTGTCAGGACGTGATTATCTTGGTAGCGGTGAAGAGAAGAGGAGGAGTGCAACTGTGGGAACTGGCCAGAGCAAATGGGTCTCACAAAAGAAAGATTACCAAGGATGGAATCCCTCTGATGCTGATGCTACACGGTTCAAAGGATCAAATAGATTGTTGCTAAACAAACTTGCTGAAAGAAGTCGAGATCAAAATGATGAACCAGACGAAGTGACTCGTGAAATACACAAGCACAAGACCTGACGAAGGTTGCGTGAAGCTGTTCATCACTTGAATTTTGCAGGTCGATTGACCCCTCCCCCCCCAAGGTGTTGGTCATGACATCATATTGCTCAATAGTGATTTTTTAATAGAAGATACTCAGCTGCCCAATCCGCGAAGAGGTCTTGTCAACTCTTGTACTTTTACTTTTCAAGCGTCTTGCCGGGCCTCATTCTAGTATAGACTTAAGATCAATGCTAAGAATAATAATGCTATACGATGATATCGGCTATCTGTAACGAATAATAAAACGGATGAGTACGCTAACGCTAATGGCAACTCTAAACTAACAACACACACAGGGAAACATCACTTATGAGGGAACACGTATCACGCGATTACCTGCGATTACGCTTCTCCATCTGCCGAATCTCGCTTCTCCTTTTTATCATCCTTTCGCGGGCACGCTACAAAACATCCGAAACCATGTCCAGTCTCACAAAACAAGCAGCCTTGCTGATGTCTGATAGAAGATGCTATGCCGTCTGCCGTCCGGACTTATTTGATGGATATTCTCATCATCACCTTCACTCCGAGGCTTCGTCTTGTATGCATTAGCAAGAATGATCATCTCTAGCTCTAGCTCTAGATTGTCACAGTGCCACCACCCATGCCTTTGATGCGCAACGACAAGACATCTCACCCCGCGGCGTATGTGCATCACGACACTTCTCCCGCTACATCGCCCTTTCTGATCTCGGCAGCAACTGATGACGACTCTTCCCCAGTAAAAATAAAGAAGAAGGGTAGGTTCACTGTCAGAACTACCGTCATCGACAATACCATAGGTGGTGAAGGTGCTGCAACCCTCAAAGAGAAGAAAACAAAAACACTCCAAGCAGCTAATACGACGGGCAAGGCGAAGCTGCGGCCGCACCCCAACTTGTTTTCACCGGAAAAAGCTCATACCCCAGATGTTGACAATTACGACGCATTCGGGCTGAATTTGGTAGCGACATCCAAGCCCAAGAACGAAATGGAAACGACTTCCGTGCTACGGCGGCGGCCTGCAGCACTGAGAAGAGCACAATCCTACGACTCGTACATATCTGATGATTCATCGTCTTCGAACGAACTAGACGATATTGATGATGACAACAGTCCTAATAGAAAAAACATCCTATTAGAAGCATCACCAGATATTAGCATGACATATTCACCTGAACACCCACATTTGGTCGGTAAATTATTGAATCAGTCTCCAGGCAAACGATCTCAGGTCACTTTCGATGAGACAACAACTGATCCTGTACCAGCAGAACATAATCATTCTGGCTCGTACGAGAATATAGTGCACCTGATTGGTCACAATAACAATAGCACAGAGACTCTGTGTAATTCAGAATCTGTATCTTCCTCGCTTTGTGGCAGAGGAAACTCATCAGCTGAAAATGATAATGAGCAAAACCAGCTCAATCCAGAGCCAGAGGTTCCTTTTGTATTATTGCCATCTCAACAACAACGGAGGGCTTCCTCTGTACACGTAAGTAGCAATATACGTCGACCAATGTTACAAATGAGGTGCAGCTCTGAACCTCTGTTTTCTTCAAAGTCTGGAAAACGTGAAGCAAGCAATCTTAACATCAATGCAAACTACACGAAAGAAATGTATACCGAAAAAAAATCGACTACATATTCCACTGACAATTCTGATAGTGTAGACGAAGATGTTCCAGCTGGGATTAGTCCTCTTACTTTGCCGGAATGTGAAATAATGATGCTGTCAGGGCGAAATGCACCGGTTCATACCGATTCAGATACACCCACTCCGACGCAAGCAGAAGGAGCAAGGAAATTTTATGCCAATCAGCAGAGTGCTAAGAAGGTAGCGGAATCTCAAGCTACTGTGCCTTTTGCTCATCGTCCGTACCTTGATTATGACGGATTTGATCCTCTCGATGCTGAGGATTTGACGCCACACAGCTTTTCAAACTCAAACACTCCCCTGAGCCCGGCTTTTTGCTACACCGACGAGGAGGATCGAGATCACATATATTGGGCACCTAATGCTGCATCCTTTCCCGAGTTGATAGTAGATGACCTTCATCCATCGCGATGGGCAATGCTCTTTTATCTCTCAATGCTCAACCTTCTCTCTGGTTGGCTATGCTTCTCTGTTGCACCGGTGGCGACGATTCTAGAAGGAGATATTAATGTGGAAAGTCTTGTGAGCTTGTTCCTCATTGCGAGTGCTGTCGCTACGTTTTTCGCACCGACAACGCTCTCGCATCTTGGTCTTCGTCGTACGGTGCTGCTTGGTGCATTCTTGTTACTAGTCGGGCTGAAGGTTTGCTGTGCGTCTCTGGACCTTGCCAAGAAGCTTCATATCGGTTTCATCATCGCTGGACTTAGTCAGCCCCTTTACCAGATCACTCCTATTTATGTTGTGACAGCATGGTTTCCTCCCAACGAACATGCGGCGATGTTAACAATTTTGTTGAAAGGCAATGAGACTGGAGTTCTGTTTTCATTTCTTTGCGGGACATTTTTGGTGTCATCTGACAATGATATACTCCCGTACTTCCAGTGCATCAGTTTGATTTCCACGATACTATTCATTGCAATCGCCTTTCATTTTGAAGAAGCTCCTCCTACAACACCAACAAACAAAGCATTCATAGAGTCGAAGCCTATTTTTAGGCAACAACCTTCAGTCGCGCTAAATGATGAATCTTTGGTATCAAAACGCTCAAGCGAAAGTATAAGAAACATCGGTAATAATGCTTCGGCGATTTCCAGAATGTATACTGAACAACTCAAAGAAGGAAAAGGTCATCGTAATACTTTCAGCTACGGCTCTATAGAACCTAGTTCACCTTTTCCGAATCTTAAAGGACAAGGCAGCTTCACTCCTCGAGGTATCACTGGTCAGATGCAGGTTTGGGGGCCACAACAAGATGCTAATACACCGCGTTGTCATGAGACAACGATACACAATAGCCAAGTCTTGGCATTAATGAAGGCGTGCTTCTCAAAGGAAGGGTTTACTCGTTGCTCGATAGCATTCGTCACCTCTGGTGTCGTCGCCAATACTCTCATTACATTCATGGTTTACCTAGGCGCCTCAGGATCAAATAATGTACCAGTGGGGGCGATTGGAAGTGCATTTCAGTCATTCATTATGATTTCTCCTTTCATCGTGGATAAATGGACAGATCCGTCACACAGACACAGCTTCTTATCTGCCTCTCTTCTTGCTGGAGCTGCTGCGCTGGTGATATGTATGATTGCTATGGAATGGGACTCGATTGCAGGATTGATATCAAGCCTCTTGGCTATAGCTTTGTTCGTAGGATCCTCACAAGCACTCTCAACTGGGAGAGGAATCGAGATCTCACAAATGAGTGAAAACTCGGTTCTGATTATATTTCGGTTACTCTCAAATGCCACCAGCGCTGTTGCGATACCACTATTCAGATTTCTACAAATTGAGTCAATCGCGGAAACTGTACCAGCATCTGAGTTTTCGCTACCGTTTATCATGCTGATAGCGATGAATATGTTCGCAGTTACTTGTTTCTTTGGAGGCAACAGGAGATTCTCTTTCAACAATGTTAAACAGCAGACAGAGGTATATTCATATCCTTAGTTACTCAGAACATCTGTGTAATTCAAGGCGCGAAGGTCCTAAAATAATATTGTAATTGATATAAAGTGAAAATTAATATTGGTTATATTTGTCTCTCTCTCTATGTATCTACTTTGACTCACATTCTCTAAGAGGGAAAATTACATGAAGACAGCCAGAAAGGCCATGACAGCAGCAGCTAAAACAGATTGAGCCGCAGTGAAAGCAGATGAAGAATCTTTAGTAGGAACGGTAGATTCTGCTTCACCTGCAGGTTTCTCATCACTGGTAGGGCAGTTGAATTCCCAAAACGACGTAGTGGTTGACCACGCCCCAGCAAAAAGAATACCAGCGTTCCCATTGGGACTATCTTCTGCGTTCATAAAGATGATGGACTCCGCATCAATCTCGCCCAGAGTTCTATCGGCATACGCAAGAACTGGGTTGAGCGTTTCAGAAGCCGGAGAAAGGTGAAATACCTGCGCAAGAACTGGATTCTCAATGTCGCTCACATCATAGAGAAATCCAACAGAATTCTTCTCACTCACTGTCACCATGTAACGCTTACCGCAAGCTTCTCCAATTACGATAGCTTCTGCGGCGTAGCCATCTTTCAGTGAGCGCCAGTCCACGGTTTTTCCGATAGGGCATGCTCCTGGAGTACCATCTCCTCTATCCTCACTAAATTTGACAACGAGCAAACAAGCATTATTAATCAGGCACGAGTTCGAAATAAGTTTGATACACAGCAAACTTAAACTTACCATCCATCTTCCTCAGGGTCATTCACCTCCATAAGAACTTCATGCATATCTGGATCGGTGTTCCACAAAGTGCCATTCACATCGGCAAATTCTTCATCTTGGATACCGTTGTGTGCCCAAGGGTATGCTTTACAACCTTCTGTTTCGAATTCACTCTTGGAATCCCAGACAAGGTCAAGACCCTCGTCGGTTAGCTTGTAAAGACTAACTCCACGGCCCCCGATGGCTACCAACCTCTTGATGAAAGGAGCAGTAGCATTGCTGTAGTCAACCATGAGACTCCCTACAGAGAATCTCATGGATTTGGCGCACCATCCTACTTCAGCTTCATCACACTCACTATTAAAGTACTTCGATTGG
This sequence comes from Skeletonema potamos, assembly GCA_036940105.1. Classification (NCBI taxonomy): domain Eukaryota; phylum Bacillariophyta; class Thalassiosirophyceae; order Thalassiosirales; family Thalassiosiraceae; genus Skeletonema; species Skeletonema potamos. The sequence continues at coordinate 25,594 of JALLBJ010000004.1, forward strand.
CCATTAGTCAGAGAGTTAGGATCGAAGATAGCTGGATCAGCGCTTGCGCCAACTAATCCAAGAGAAGAGCCAGTGAAAATGTCTTTGGACTTTTGCCTTTCTTCAAAGTCACCGTATTCTGATTGATCAAATCACACAAGATTCAAAAAGTAAGAAAGTGTTTTCCTGAACATGTTGCAGAAAAATTGTAGTGTATCCGATCATCTTACCGAGATCATCGCCCTCATTGGCCGTTGCTACATATGTTTCGCCATCAATATTGATCACCGCAATTGAGTCAGGTGTTCGGACAGAGAAAAGCCCCGGAACAGTTGGCATAGTGGCACAGCCGTCGTCTTCGATAATATCTATAGGGGTTTCCTCCCAAGATTTAAGACCATACCCGTAAATGTCTTCTGCAGTAGCTGTTTCAACATTAATCTTAACGAGGGCAGCGTTTTCCTGAAGGTTGACAAGCACATACTTATCATCAGCTGTCCACTCGAGCCACTCAGGTTCGAGAACCGAAGCAGTGGTGTAAGTGGCTCTGGCCAGGGTAAAGTTCACATCATCTGCGATGGCAGAATGCTCATCCCAGTATTCAAGCGCATTCAAAGATAGAGGCAAGTGGATGTCCTTTGCCATAAGCTCTTCATCAGACCACAAGAACGGAACGTCAGTAGACGAGATATTGTCAAGATCTTCCAAATTGATCAATGAGACGGATCCTGGAGGATTGACCAAACCCAAAGTGTCGTCAACTACGCCCTCGCCTTCGTTGGCAACAGCAAGCATGGTACAATCGCTGTTTGGGCGGGACATGTCCGGTCCATATCCTACATCGACTTTGGCTAGGAGTTCTGGAGGGGTGACGCTACCATCTTCGGACCTAGATGCAGCCTTGTAAACAACGACATGACCAAGATTTGGATCGTCTTTGGTAACAACGAAGAGAAGACCTCGGTCGGCACAAACTGAAATAAATGTGGGAGTGCCCTCTGCTTCAAGCACAATTGGAAGCTGAGGCGCATCTTCCGGCGCATTAGCTTGGTCGATCAAGGTAATGAAGCCTTGTTCAGAGATTCCATACAAGATCTTCTCCACCTTGTCGTAAGAAATCGTTTCCATACCTCCCATCCCATATGCATACCTGTTGTTGTTATGATGAGAGTGGTGAATACAAACGAATGAAGACGATACAATCAGTCCATGTGTTATGTGATGATGTATCGGGAGATATAGATGTGAGCGATAACATCCAAAAGTTGTATAGATACATGACATGATAGAGAACACATCATAATCATGATATGCACATTCACAAAACATTTACTCACCCGTTTGGCACACCACTAGTGTTGTTACCCTCATATCCATAGGCATAGTAGTTCCTTTTTGTCAGGGTGATGACATCATCGCCGGCGGCGGCAGGAAGTACACTGGCAGCCAAAAGCAGAGATGATGCAAGAGCAAAGCGCATTTTTGTTGATTGTTTTGATTTGCCGTTGTAAAATATATGAGACTTGGGGTGCGGCAGTGCAAATCATTTGGACGTGAAGGAAGGACATCAGCGAATCTTCACCATCGCGATATATACATACTTCGAATCGAAAGATTTGATGAGATTCATCATGAGCACGAGAGATTCGTACGGTACTGTCACTATTAAGTTCTCTCCCTCTCTTCTCTCTAGAGAGAGATACTAATGTCTTCGTCGGACAAAAGAATGATACCGGCCACTGTCATACTGACAGCCGCAGCGACATTTTTTTTACGATCTACATATGGATTTTACTCTACCAACGGTACCCTACTTTTAGGGGTAGGACCTCTTCCGGCCGCATGCCGCATCTTCGCGTTATGTAACATGCATTTCGTACTAGCAGGACGAAACACACAACATGAAGTAAATCCTAGCAATCACAATCATACTACGAATAATAATAACATGGGCAACGACCAATCATCGGTAATAGACGACGAGCGCAAGGTCCTCGAATCTCTATACCAAATTTCCGAAGGCCGTCTCGATAAAAACCACGCCCACGTCAACCAAAAAGTCAATCTTGGCACATCGGCTCCCAACTGTCAACCACAACATACAATGAAAGAGATTGAAGCAGAACGACTGCGGCAGCAGCGTGAAGAGGAGGAACGAATCCGACAGGCGGAAATTAAAGAGGCGGAACGTCTAGCCGGTCTATTGGATATCAATGACACTCAGCATAGAGCCTATGTGGAGCAGCAACTACGTCAAAACGGGGGCAGTGGTGCTCGTCGATTGGAATCACAGTCGTCAAGTAGTACTGGTTCACTTCGTAATTCACGTAGTCAGTCACCAACACCACCCGAAAAGGGGTCTCTCGGCTCCTATGTTCAAATGGCAAAATCTGGGTATCAGGAACTTGTCAACGCCATCATTCGGCCACCACGGTGTCAATACCGAGAGGAACACTTGGGTCCACCAGCTTTTTCGTTTTTGGGGAAAAGATTTACACGTACCGATTTTACACTATGCACCCAACGGGGTATGAATCTCCAATGCTCCCATTGGGAACCTGTCGAACGTCTATCCGATCGTATCCCCGTGGTTATTTACATGCATGGAAACTCCAGTGCACGTGTGGAAGTTTTGCCTCAATTGACGTGTCTGTTGGCATTGGGTGTGGCAGTGTTTGCATTTGATTTTGCGGGAAGTGGAAAGAGTGATGGGGATCATGTCACTTTGGGTTATTATGAGAGAGAGGATTTGATGTGTGTTGTGGCACACTTGAGGGCGACGGATGTTGTGTCAACGATTGCTTTGTGGGGAAGGTCCATGGGTGCAGGTGAGATTGATTGATAGGGAAGAAAATTGCGTCCCACCGCTTTCATCTCTTGTGCGTGAGATTTTTTTATTTGATGCTAACCTTGTCACAATTCTAATATTTTTCCAGTCACCGCCTTAATGCACGGAGACCGGGATCCTAGTATTGCAGCTATGGTTTTGGATAGTCCATTCGCTGATTTGACACGTTTATGTGAAGAAATGGTAGACAAAGCACGTGATCAGGGCATCAATGTTCCAGGTTTTGTTTCATCTGTCGCTATACGAATGATACGCGGCAGCGTCCGCAGACAAGCCGATTTTGATATCAAAGACGTGAGCCCAATCTCTCATGTTCCACATTGCTACATACCCGCCTTGTTTGTAGCGGCTGAAAATGATGATTTCATCACAAAAGCACACTCACTCTCAATGCATGACGTTTATGCTGGAGATGCCAATATGATTGTAGTCGATGGTGATCACAACTCCAACCGTCCTCGATTTATGTTTGATTCAGTATCAATATTTTTGCAAGCTTGCTTACAAATCCCTGCGGATTGGCAGTTACGAATCCATCCCTCTATGAACGTCCTTTCACCCCCTTGGCGTTATCCAGGATCTCAAGACCAGAGGATGACTCAGTCTACGAGATCAAACTTGGATCAAAAACGTCGAGGGGGACTGGCGCCAGGAGTGACATCCCCTACAAGAAAAGAGGATGTTGACACCGAATATAACTCTACAATCAATTTGGATGAAGAAAGAGCAGCTGCATTTGTTTCTGGTTTGAACTTTGATGATGATGACAATGACATCAATGTGGAGACTTTGGGGATGACAAAACAAAGACAGCAAGAGATTGAAGGGTCTCTTTTCCGCATGCTCGGACAGAAGGAATCACCAGCAAAAGAAGCAAGCAACGATGTACCACACCCCAGCAAAACGCGCTCGACTGAGGACGAGGAAAGTAGCGACGAAGACGAGGAAATTCTGGTGAGCACCTCTTGAGAGAATAGGCCACGGTGGACGGTGCACATAATATTATTGCTACGGTTATGGCTGAAAGCTTAACTGTACTTTAACTGTACAATTTCCTAGAGACAAATCAATTCAACAATATTAGGGATAGTTGTCCTCTCTTTTCATCAATACCTTCAACTCTGACACGAACACTATCTCCAGATGAGTATGAAGTGTCACTTTCATTTCCCTCCAAAATGTTGGCCACTCCTACCGGTAAATCAAAACCTTCTTCTTCACCAACAATGGGTTGAACGTAACACCAATCTCCTGATTTTGATTTTGCCTTGACTACTCCGTCATATTCATTTCCGATCACAGAAGACATGTCCAGGCTAAACTTGCTTGATAACCGATCTTTTCGTTTGTCGGCTTCTTTCTCCATCTTCAAATCCTTTTGCTTTTTGTTTTTGATTGATGAATCTTGAGTTACCATGTAACGACCAGATTGTGGGGATACTGCCTTAATGTACACGTCAATTTTATCACCCGCTTCAAAATCCATCTCTCCTTCAATATCCTCTAATCTTAGCATTCCAAGAACTTTTGTCGTCCCTCCCCCATACCTCTTTCCTCGTTTTCTTCCCACACCACAATCTACAAATACAGCGTTTGAGTGCGAAGATACAGCCACAACGGTTGCAGAGATTGGCCCCTCACCAGCACTTAGGTAGCTCAATTCTCTTTCGTAAGTGTCATGTTGGAAATTCCCACCCTTGGTATTTCTTCTCTTGAATACTCGAGTGCTGCTTCCAAAAGTTCCAGTACCACCCAACGCTATACCTTTACCTCTTGGATCATCTGCCGTCAAAACCAACAGAGGCGACTCATTATCACCAGCGACTTCATATGAGTAGACGAATGCATTGAGTTCGTCACCTTGTTGGTATTTCTCTGCTGCCTCATCATAGGGAGAAACACGTAAGGCTGCTCCCAGCACTTCTTGACTGAACTTGGGCATTCTTCCAATACTGGACGACAACCGCACTGAGGCTAAACCTGTGTGGATCATTTTTTCATTTTCTTCCGCAACACGAAATTGCACCATTCCAGCAGAACTGGAAAAACTTCTTGCCTGCCTTCTTGTCAAACCCGTCATTAGCATGAGATTACCATGATTGGGCTCAACAAATGTCGACACACCATATTCTGCTTGGACCCTCTCATCAAACAATGCTTGCAATAGCGATTCTACAGAATCATATCCCAAAGCGTCGGCATGAGCTTGCAGATCTCCACCCAATCGTTTCTTGTACGCGCGTCCCAATTTTCCAGCACTGATGGCTACAGCCCCATCAGCCGCAGGACTTTCTTCTCCAATCTGATGCAATAATGTCAGGACATTCCATCTCACCATCCACTCACGGTTCATACCAAGAATACTGCAAGGAATGAGGATCGGACTGGAGTTACGCCGTCTCTTCTTCCACGCCTTCCGCGACGAGGATACATCACCTATTTGGATTCGAAGAGTTTGTCCAGGAAGCAGGAGAGCAATTTCATCTGTATTATCTGCTTCGTCGATAGCTGCGGAGGTGCCACCGCTGATGTCCATCATCGCCACATCACGCCGTGCTATTCTTCTGTCGACGACATTAGATGTGAGCGGGCTGGTGAAAGCCGACGTCTGGTGCCGACTGCTCAGCACATAATAGAATAATATATAGCATATGTAGCTTTTCATTGCTGCTGGATAGGAGCTTGATAGATGCGGACTGCTTGCTTATCTGGCTGCTTTTGGGCTAGGAAAGATGATGGGTGGCTCTGGCATGAAAATAAGGTCGAGAGGCAGAACGCGCCATTATTTTTGCGAAAGATTTTCGGAACAGAGTAACAGAGTTATCTATCTACAATACTGGTGATGGCTTATTATCCCATCAAATCTCTATGGTAGCAATAAAAGTCAACACAATGAGATTCTTTGCTTTCATATTGTCTCTACAGACTCTATCATCATCCCTGTATTGCAATGGGTTCACTTATCCGGCGCCGAAGACCTCTTTACCACGTGCTTTTGATGGAATGTCCAATCCATCAACAGCACTGAAGAGTGGCCGTGTCAATGAGCAACACGACACTGAAAAGAAAATGCCCATCAGCATCGCTGCAACAACAGCTTTGACATTGGGATTATGGGCAATTAGTGCCAGCCCCAGCCTTGCCTCGCCTCCAATTATTCCTACAGCACCAAGCAGCAGCAGCAGCAGCACCTTAAATCTTGCAGCAGAGTATTCCGCCTCGGACTTCACAGACTTTTCGATGCCATCATACCAAGAAGCACTCACTTCAGAACTTAACACCAATCTTAAGGGAGGCAAGCCGATTTTTGGAGAAGAAGAGCCGAGTGCATCATCAACAAGGTAAGGATGTTGATAGTACATAATATCATTGCAGTGAAGAAACGTACTCGACACGTCATGCCGCAAGAAGTTACCTTGTGCCTCTAAGCTCCCCCAACTTTTGATCTCTCACACACATGTATCTCATCTGATGCTACCCCTAGCGCACCTGCTGCAACTGCAGCTCCACAGAAAAAAGAACCGACAGCGGCAGAGCTCAAGGCAGAAAAAGCGGCCGCCAAGGCCGCACAGAAGGCCGCCAGGGAAGCTCAGCAAGCAGCTGTTGAGGCTGCCATTGCTGCTAAATGAAATCTACATAGGGATATAAACATGGATAATTCATATCTAAGTTCGTGGTAACGATTGCATTTATGATTGATAGTCAAGGCCGTGTCCATGTAGAAGAAGGAACATGAAGTGTTTGAGAAAATAGAAATCAAAATCAATCGGCTTGGAAGTAGAACGCTGCTGAAGAAAATAATAATGAATCAGACCTATTTCTCATTAAAAACACCTGTATCTGAACATTCAATCAACAACAACAATTATTGCATATCTCATTGAGGTCTCATACCAGTTATGCAGGAGTCAACATGACCACCTTGCACCTTGTGTCCAGCAAGTTGATTTCCATACCAATTCCTACATACATAACACCTCGCCCCATCATTTCTATGGCCTTTATTTTTCTTTTCAATGATGGACAACGACGCAGCTGCCTCAGCCGACGCCGCCACAGACGCTGCTTTAGCATTAGATCGTCTTCAAATCAGCGAGGAGGTGGCAAGCGTCGATGCTGTCGTGGAAGAAGAGTCACCAGCATCACCATCGACTCCGCTAGCTTTGTCTGAAGATTACAAGCCAGATACATCAGCACCAATCATTCTATGCGATGCCTTCTATGGCTTCCCTACACAAAAGAGGCCAAGAAACGAACGAGTGCGTGCGGTGTCTCGTCAGCTGACAAACTTTCTACAGTGGAGATCAGAGACTTCAGAGAAAAATAGCAACAATTATCATTCTCATGTTCATGTGCTTGGTTTCACCGAGGACGTTGAATCTGTCAAAACACGCGTAGACGAACTTGGAGCACAAACAAAAGCATCATCAGAAGAAATAGTCTTTCATCCAGGCATTGGAATTCACCAGTTTCTTGATCAACAAAAGGATGCTTCATCATCGACACAAGAATCAAGTGAAGAAGTTGTATATCTCTCCCCAGATGCAGATTATACTCTTTCAACAACTTGTCGTCCTCCAAGAGTAGTGATAATAGGAATGCTCATTGACCGCAGAATAACGGAAGATCGATCACGTCGGCGTGCCGAAGAGTCACTGAATATACGAGCGGCAAAGCTACCATTAGACGAATTGGGTGTGCAAGACTTATCTTCATGCGAACCCTTGAATGTAGACACAGTCATGGAATTGATACAGAGGTGGTGGTGGAATTGTGATAAATTGGAGCAGCGTTCACAGCAGATAAATAATGGCAGCGGCAACTCAGAAGATAGCAACACAGAGAAATATAGTCGATTGTACAAAAAGTGCTTCTTCGAAGCTGCTGCATTAGCTTTGAAGTCACATAGAGATCGTCATCCTAATCGAACAGTGCACAAAACTAATTAGTCTTACCTAAATCAATAACACATATCATTCAACCTACATGTTATTCGTATAAATCAGTTTCCATCTTCAAATGGTTACAAATCACCTTCATCGCCAACTCCATCCTCTTTTTGCTAACCTCATTATTCTCATGGTGACCATAAACTATCAAGTCGGCATTTAACTTCGACGGCTCTACAAATTGATTGTGCATCGGCCGCACAGTTTTTGAATATTGACTCAAAATATCTGCCAATGTTCTTCCTCGCTCTACAGTATCACGTTGAATCCTTCTACTCAATCTGATATCGGAGGGAGCATCCACAAACACCTTTAGATCCATCAAGTCTACTAGTTCTTGCACGCTTAAAATTAGAATGCCCTCAACTAAAATAACTCTTTTGCTTTTGACAAGTCGTCCAGTCCTACGTCCTTCCCCGTCCACCTCACCCTCTTGAAATCGACAGTGTCTTGTATAATCATATCGTGGTACAATCACCGAGTGTCCTTGAAGAAGTTGTGTCAGATGAGTAATGAGTAAATCGGTATCAAGGGATGATGGATGATCAAAGTTTACACAGGCACGTTCGTCCATGGTTAGATGAGTTAAATCTTTGTAATAGTCATCATGAGAGAGATGAGTAATGTGACATTCCGTAGCAGTGGTAGCATCGACGTTATTGCCCCATTCATTTCCACCAAAAGCGCGATAGATGCTCTTGGCAAAAGTTGTCTTGCCAGCGCCAGTGCCACCGGCTATTCCAATTATGAGCGGCTTGTTTGTATAATCCATTGTCTATGCTTTGACTCTCGTTATGATAGTTGCCGATAGTAATAAGGAGAGGCAGGAGACTGTTAGCCTATCCACTGTGCACCTGTAGGCATCTGTGAAAGGAGAGAGGAGAGGAGAGAGGGGGAGAGTGCGGGGAAGCTGGCTGGATGAAAAGAAGGAGACAACACAAAATCTTACGACCGTATCCTCACTGTATTGTAGCCGGCCGGCCAGCTACTCTAAAAGATCTGGCAATAATATTATATCCAGACGCAAGCAAGACCGGGAGAGCCGTCGCTGCGTAGGCGCGGGCCGCTTGGAATAGCGATTAGTCTATGGATGATAATGGTGGCAAGGTCAAGGGAGAAGAGACGACAACACTACAGACTCGGCGCAGCATTATTTATCATCATCTCAGCAGCAGCAACAGTAGCGACGACGAATGGCTTTATCGCATCATTATGTGTTCGACAAGATTTGTCACGAAGTAGTTTAATTATGTCCTCATCAACCAGCATGATTGAAGGGTATGAATACATCCATCCGGACATTGTGCAAATGCTGACTGGAGATAATCGTTGCGACGTTAATGATACTACAACACAATCATCGTTGTTTCCTCTTGTTGTAGATCCAGACACGCTCACCCTACAGATATCTCATCACGGAGTTGATTCTTTGAAAGATGGAAGTATCATGCCGATAAATCAGCTTCGCCATTTTGCAAATCACTGTGATGACATTGTGTTTGGGAGCAATCCTAGCACACGGAATGTACCAAGGAAGATCGATGGTCTGATCTGCTTATCTCAGCTATCATCAAGGGGCTCAGAGTACTCATCATCATCAGGAGAAAGTGATTCTGCAATGGTTGTAGCAGCAATGGTTTCAATCAACCTACTCGAATCATCGATACGTTCTGTCCTCTCAAAAGTTCGTCCACAAAACAACAACAATCATCAAATCAAAGGAGCTCCACTCCTCAGCAACATGATTGAAGAACTTTCCAAGCTTGACATTGATCCCTCTTTTGAATGCAATAAACCATGTCCATTGGCATGCTTGTCGCCCATCCTCAAAACATTACTACTTCCGACAAAGGTTGGAGGCATCAACCTCAGAAACTTACTCTCTCACGGGTTTTTATCTACATTAAATCGAAGATGGCTTTCGTTAACTTTAGTTTTGATCCAAACTTTAGATTCTTGCTTTGGTAAAGGTGACACAAAGATGACAACAAAGCAACGTGATTTGTCAACATTGACAAAATATAATCTTTTGAAGAGTGAGGTAGATTTTGGACGAACGATTCTTTCATCAAGTTCTAGAATACAAGAGTTAGAGTCAGCTTCGTGTAGCGGAGATTTCGTTCCATCGTCTCATCAAAATCTCTTTCGATTTACTCTAAACGATTTGGGAAGAAGTTTACGCTTAACAAGAACAAACAATACACAAACAATTCCACCTCTAAGTACGATCTTCATCACTAGCATGTCATCTTTACTTGAGCACTCTCTCCGCTTGGTTTGGTGCAGAGTCAACGATAGAATGGAAGATTCCTCAGCTCGGCCTGCATCATACTACGTTACATTAGACGGACACGGACAAAAAGACAAACACGAAGTAATGATCTCTCCATATTTAAGTGACGATTGCACTAGAAACAACCTCGTGGTTACAATTGGGGCACAGACATGCGCCTTGCTGGCAGATTTGTTTGCATCGCCGTCATCCGAAGCACCAAATATGAGAGCTGCCGTGTGTCATGGCTATTTTGACGATGCCGTCGTAGAAGAGTTGGAACATCTAGCTGATTGGGCTTCACATCGTGCACCACAAGTCGGAAAGGACAATACTGTGGTGACAGATGCCGCTGCCTATGCATTGGTGTCAGTTTTTGATCTTATAACTTCCAATATATCCGGGAAGCCGAGAATAACAGAATACAAGCCTCAGTTTACATACACTTCCATGACAACGAGAGACTTGGACTGCATCCTTGACAATCTTGTGTCTCTCAGCTCACTCATAAATGATGAGCAAATCTCAGACTTTGTTGAAAAGGAGCAGCAGTATAAAAATACTTTTATTGACATCTCATCAATGAAGATTGACTTGGAGAAGGTCCATTCCATAGCATACGGCATGTTTCCCAGCTTAAATGCGAGCAGTACGAGCAACTGGGGGACTGAAGATTTCTATGCAGAGCACATCACGAATATTATCCTGACAGATTGCAACGCGGCTCGAATGCTTCTTGCAGATTTGTCACTTGCTTCAAAACAGTACCTGGTGAGCTTTGAAGCTGGAGTCGGTGGTCTTACCTCGTTAGAGCCAAAATCAACCAAAGATCGACGAACAAAGAAGTCTCAGCTACAAATATGTGGAGTTGCAAGCTTAGTTTTGAACTTTTATTGCATGGCCTTATATGTGGCGCTGTTTGCGATTGATCAACGCAACAGCAACATATTGCATTTGGATAGAGCTGATGTAGTGAAGGCAGTGGAACGATCCAGGATGACTTTATCCACTTTCGATGCTTATCTCTATACCAACATCGAGAGATCAATCAAATCTTTGACACAATATTTGCAAGGGAGATCATTGAAACAGGTACTTCTGAACACTCAGCAACAATGACGACACAACAATGTGTACTTGCTTCACATGCTATTTTTTTCAACAAACAACATTCACTTATGTATTGTTTTTTGCCCGATAGGGGCTACTTATAAAAATCTTTCAACACATACAATATAAAATTAGTCCCGAACCAAAGCATGCACCGCATCAATCACTCTTGTCAGGGCTCCAAACCCAGGCTTGGCAAGTTTTCTTAGTCTGCGATTCATTGAGTCAGTGTCGAGCTGGTTACTCGAAGAATGTAGATGAAGTTCGAGAGGTGCAAAAGGGTAGCAGTCAGAAATTGTCAATGTCACACGAAGTCTGTCGCGCTTCGAAGACGAGTTCTTGAAGAAAGCAGTGAATTCATACTCATGCTTGAGTTTATCACTCGGCTGTAGGAACGAATCTTTGCATCTACTGAGAATAGTGTCGATCTCTTTCGCGGCCTCTTCAATCCTAGCTGCCCTCAACTCGGCGAAATGAATCACAGAGGGAATCTCAGGCGGAGATAACAGCCGGATGTTTTTCAAGTCCTCACATAGCAACGACAGTTTGATGGATAAAAAACCAGTCACCGCAGGATGAAACTTCTTCTTTCTCGGTTCAGAAAGGAAAGATTGTGCCGATCTAGGCACTTGTTTCATGCTTGCATCAAGAGTTACCACAAGTGTATCAGTCATAGAAAATGACAATGTTAGGTACGGAGATGAGGAACCTCGGAATACAAGGCTAAGTGAGGAATCACTCGAGCCTGTAAGAACCCAATTGTGCATCTTTTCAACAGAGAAAAACTTGAAGTAAGATGAATCGGCAGCCTGACGACTTTCTTGCTCCCTGCAATGAAGATCATGTGCGCCTTCAACTGATTTGGATAGATGCAAAACTCTTTGTCGTGACGATTGAAGTTTCTTCAGTTGCTTCTCTGCCTCATTGAGTTCAGCCTCGAGCTCTGAAACTTCATTATGACAGTTTGCAACTTCAGCTTTTGTTCGCAAAAGGTTCTTCTTCGTTTCTCTCCTTGCGGATTTGATCAACATGGGTAACGCAACTTGCTCTCGATTCTTATCGATCATCGCTGCTTTGTCAGAGATTGAATCCAATTCATTTTCCAACAATGGAAGGATCGCATTCGATAATTCTTCGTTATAAACCTCTGCCACCTGCGACAGCCACTCATTCCACTCTAAATCGATTGCGGCGACGACTCCTTTCGCCATTTCATTCATCGTTGTCTTGACGCCACTTGCATCTCCTGCTGCACGAAGTCTTTCTTGGATGAGTCTTAATAAGTCTTCATTATTTTCGACAAATGCCCTGTACTCAGCTTCGACGTGATATTCGTTAGCCTCAATTTGTTGAACAATCTGAGAAAGAATTTTCTCTGATTCTTCATCCACCAATAAAATATTAGAAGCCCCCAACGCAATATCGAGTGCGCTGAGAACGACATCAGTTTCAGGCTGAGTAAGCTGCCCGAGGGCAATGGCACCTTTTGCAATGATTTCGTTGAGTGTGAGATCAACTGGTTCGGGTGGAGTAGATTCCACAATCCGTTCTAGGCCTCTGCGTATATCTTGATTGTTCTGAAGCTCGTGACTGGTCATACCTCTCATCCCTAATTCAGACACGGTGTCATCCTCACCAGACACATGTTTGCTTGAGAACTCGATCGAGTCACTGTGATGATTAGGGGAGCCTACCTCGTTGAGTAGATCGTTTAGATCTGGATTTAGTTGTATAGTTCGAGTTGGTTCGGTCGACACGCTGTCCATGTGTCGTTCACTAGCTTTTAGCACAGAACCCATAGACGTTTCAATGTCGATGGTCTGAGTTGCATCCTTCAAAGATGGAAGAGTAACATCCTCTAAAATTTCCCCACCCCCTGCCTTGCCTACAAGAGAAGTGATCGTGTTTTCAATATTGATTGTCTGCGTCGCTTCCGATGACAACAAAGTTGTTCTCTGATTTTGATGCGCATTAGCAAGAGAGGCCAAGTTTCCTTCTAACGCAATAGTTTGGGTTGGTTCCACCATCGACATGTCATCTTTACTACTATCTTGGCTCAGCTCAACACTAACAGAAGGCAAGGAGAAGACACTCTCTTCATCTTTATTTTCAAGAAGAACATCAAGCTTTGACTCAAGTTCTGCAGTCTCCTCATAAGATTGCTCCATACCGGGGTTCATGCTTTCTGGGTTACTTCCTCGTGCAGCGAGCAAGTCCGCAATACCACCCTCCAACTCAGTTGTCTTCTCATCCATTTCACCTGGCACTGCCCAACGCTCTCGAACGGACTTTGGATGCATTCGTGTCATACTGACAGATGGACTTTCCACATTGTATTCTGCCGCTGTTGGAGATCCAAATGCAACACTCTTGTTACTAACATTCTTCCCCGATGAATTCAGAATGCTCTTTGGGGTATTGACGGAGCTTGCTCTGGGCGTAGTTTTCTCATCGTCTGATGCGAGCTCGGTAAGGAGTCCAGCCAAGTCAGCTGTTTCAGCAGTTTCACGACGTTTCTTCTTTTTTGCAGACTGCTTTGAAGTGAACTCAATCTCGCCACTATCCTCATCAAGCAAATCATTGAACTCATTGAACACGGCAGTTTGGGTACCTTCACCATCGGAGTAGGATAACGTGTCACCGGCTGTGTTTGAGGGAGGGTCCATCCCTAGAGACAGAAAGGGATACTCAGAAGAAAAATCCTCACTAGGCTCAGAGAATTCAGGCGCTCGCTTCTCTCCACTGTTAGTGGACTCATTGAAGAGACTCCTTGCTGGAGAGGGAGAATTATTCTTCCTAACACTCCTTGTGTTGCGAGCAGGAGAGTCAATTGCAGGAATGGGTGACAGAGGGGACTTCCTTGCACTACGCGTATTGCGAGCAGGAGAGTCAGCGGCAGGGGATTTGGCCGGAGACTTCTTGGCATTGCGAGTGTTTCGTGCCGGGGAATCAATCACATCCGTCCTAGCAGCTGGCTCGGGAGAAGAGGGAGTCTCATTTATGACACCAGGTGGGTCCATGGAGTAACGCATCTTGGGACGGAGTTGATTACCAGCCCCAAGCACTGGAAGTGACATCCTCTTCTGCTTATTCTCCTTCTTGAGACTGGCAGTAAGCTTGTGAATTGTTGACATGTCACCCCCCAAGCTCTTCAAAACGACAGGTGAAGCTCTAGTCTTCTTTCCCGAGACGAATGAAGGGGATGGACACAAGCTGCTGGGAGAGGCCCTTGCAACACTGCTGTTGACGACGACGGGACTATTGTCAAGAATGCCATTGAGTTGATTCCCAGATACAGTAGGCTCCTCCACAAATGATGACTGACGTTCATCCTCTTGAATAAAACTTTCACTCTCCGCGAGCAAGTCATCCAAATTACCAACCGACTTTGTCTCATCTTCTGACGCCTTGCTCATAACACTTACATCGCTCTTGTGAGGAGTACGAGATTTCTGATGGGACGTGAATTCAATTTCGTCTTCTTTCTCTTCCCGGATGGACGACTTGGCAAAGTTTTCCCTTTGTTTCATCCCTGAAAAATGCCCACCATGATTCTGAGTTGCACTTTGTGTCAAATCACCGCCAAGATTGAGAGTAAGATCTTCCAACTCCAAAGTGGCTGATGGCTCCTCCGAGAGTTCTCCACCCAATGATGTTTGGGTTGCATTTTGAGTCAATTCCAACCCACTCAAAGTAAGGTCCTCCAAAACCAATGTCTGTGTCGCCTCAGCCTCCTCTTTCTTCTTCTTTTTGGCTTCTGCAAACAAACTTTTAGCACGTTCATCCAACACATTCCTAAACTTGGCCGCCTGAATGAAGCTGCTGGCAGTATACTCATGTGTATCACTCAATGTCGTTAAATTGAGTGCATCCATGCCACTCGATGCAGTGCTCGATGCGGCGGAACTTTTGCTCTCCATGCTCATCATACTTTCGTTGACATCATAGCCGGCGGATGTTGCATAGAGGACGCTGTTGATATCAGCGGTATTACCTCCCATGTTGAAGGTGTCATTTAGAGCATTACTGTTGGCGGTGACTTCCTCAGTTCTGCTCCGTTTCACTTCTCCGGGATGTTGCTGATTCTTATCATTTTCTCTAACTTTCAAACCGGTCGTCTTCCGTTTCTTCGTGGAATAGGGAGTGAGTACGTCCTTGAAATGGTATTCGAGGACAAAATCTCCTCCGGTTATGTTCTGTATGCTCGGCTTTTTGCCAGGAGTCGCTGCGCTCTTCTTGTTATTATTATTCGTGTGATGATTGTTCGAAATCGCCAACGCTGGGAGTGATTCACGTCGTTTGGTGGCAACGTCTGCATCAAAGCGGACGGAAGGCGAGGCCCTGTTGATAGGACCGTTCTCCCCAGTGGGGGCGACGGCGATTGTCTTCCTTCGACTGTTGTTGCTGGAGGTTGGCATGACTCTTTTGTGGTGTCTAAAGTGCCTCCTTCATGGCGGTGAGTGGAGAGTGGAGCGGCGGAAGCGTTTTTTTTCCGAAAAAGGGCATCTTCTGTAGGTTGTCTTACGTAGGAATCAATTTAGAACCTCGCTGAATTCCGTTACATCTACCAGCTGGAAAAGTGCTGGGGATGAAGGTCGGGGAACTACAGGAATCGAAGTCTATCTACATACATACTTTATTCATGCCAATGTCTCAATATTGTTCTGAACCTCAGAGCTCATAGTCATACTAATCTTAATAATCATCCTCCCCAACGATTTTGCCATCTATGTCTTTGCCTACCAACCAGCTTACTTTCATTATTTGATATTGTCAGCCTGAGCCTGATGGGTCCTCCTTCCCCTCGAAGAGCCTTCCGTTCCTTCGTCAATCGTTGACATGCGACACATCCGTCTTGCCAATGCTGCTACCACCACTGTTGCTGATGCTCCTGCTGGTGCTACTAAGACTAATACTCCTGCCAACCGAGTCATCTTCCTTCTTCTGACGATAAGCAAACGGGTTCCAGTTCAACATGTACCCCAAATCATTCCTCGTTATCTTCGTCATGGGTTGTTTGGCATCCCCATCTTCACCACTGCCATCACCTCTACTATCTTCCTCTTCAGCTATTGTAACCTTATTGTTCGTCTTCTTTCGAGACACAACAACACCACTACAACCTCGTTTCGTTGGATCCCAAGTCAGCAGATAATTCAAATCCGTATCCTTAATAGATGTTGAAGGTTCCGCCTTAATCGGGCTAATGTTTTCTTGAAATAGACTATTATTGGTAGAAAGTTTTTTTGGTGAAATGTTACTCCTGAAGGAAGACGATGAAATTTCCCTCTCATTATTATTGTGTTCGTCGACATCATCATCACCTTCATCCATTGTTTGTGACAATATGGCACCAAATTTTCCACCGGTACCACTTGTTTTTTCCCCCGCTTCCGATAATGTAGTAGTTCGTAGTGAAGAAGGGTCAATACATCCAATTTCGTCTTCTTTCTCTTCCCGGATGGACGACTTGGCAAAGTTTTCCCTTTGTTTCATCCCTGAAAAATGCCCACCATGATTCTGAGTTGCACTTTGTGTCAAATCACCGCCAAGATTGAGAGTAAGATCTTCCAACTCCAAAGTGGCTGATGGCTCCTCCGAGAGTTCTCCACCCAATGATGTTTGGGTTGCATTTTGAGTCAATTCCAACCCACTCAAAGTAAGGTCCTCCAAAACCAATGTCTGTGTCGCCTCAGCCTCCTCTTTCTTCTTCTTTTTGGCTTCTGCAAACAAACTTTTAGCACGTTCATCCAACACATTCCTAAACTTGGCCGCCTGAATGAAGCTGCTGGCAGTATACTCATGTGTATCACTCAATGTCGTTAAATTGAGTGCATCCATGCCACTCGATGCAGTGCTCGATGCGGCGGAACTTTTGCTCTCCATGCTCATCATACTTTCGTTGACATCATAGCCGGCGGATGTTGCATAGAGGACGCTGTTGACGTCCTTGAAATGGTATTCAATCGCAACATCTCCTCCGGTCATGTTCTGTATTCGCGGCGTTTTGCCAGGAGTCGCTGCGCTCTTGTTGTTATTATATCTATTATTCGTGTGATGATTGTTCGAAATCGCCGACGCTGGGAGTGATTCACGTCGTTTGGTGTCGAGTATTTAATTAGTTTCACGTAGGAATCAATAATTTAGATGAATTCCGTTACATACATAATCAACTATCAGCCGGATAAGAGAGCTGGGGGTGAAGGTAGGGGAGCTACAGGAATCAAGGATTTCTACTCTATTCATGCCAATGTCTTGATTGACTATTGTTTTAACCTCATAGCTCATAGTCAAACTAAATCCTAATAATCCTCCGTAACATTTTGCCATATGAATTTATGTCTTTGCCTACCAACCAGCTACTTTCATTTTCCTCTTTTTAGACTTTTCTTGTTCACAGTTTGGTAACTCGAAGGCGAGGATGAAAGTCAAATCTGCTCCACTAAAATAAGATTGCACTGATTAATATCATGTTGTACTTTCTGGCAAAACAATGTTGGAGCGTAGCAAGGCATGCTCAGGTCTAGCTCAAATGATGTCTGTGGGCAATAGACACACTAAAAGTACAAGCACCTGTCTCCTCTTGTTCGTGATCTTGAGTTGTGGCTGAAGTAAAACTTCCCGAGACTAATTCTTTCAGAATTCGAGCTTTAATCGGACTCGCTTTGAAAAATCTGCTACGATTGGCGCACCAGCCAATCCTTAGACCTCAACCTGCTTGTGGCATCATCGAAACATGGGCCGGGGCTGGGCGGGAGTTGTGAAGAAGGAGAAACGAGAAACACACCACTTTTAGACATTGTCATTTTAGAATCTACAAGATGGTAATACCCTGCATAAAAAGTATGGGGTATTCAAAGACAAACGCAAGCAAGTTGAGGAAATCTTTGAAGTGCCCGAAGCGGTTGACGACAGACCACGGATATTCACTGACGTGCCGCTCCATCCCTCGCTCTATCTCTACTACAATTCGTCCTCCTAACAACACTACTACCAAGATGAAGTTTGCTGCTGCTGCCACCCTTGCCTTCGCGGCCTCCGCCAATGCCTTTGCCCCTGCCACATCTGGCAACGTAAGTTATTAATTCAGTCTGTGTAAAAGAGATTATCGTCGGAGGCATCGATCGAAAAAGTGGGATCGGAATGGAATGAATAGCCAAGATCCGATCGAATCCTATGTCTGATGAAACAAACATATCAGCCCAAATAATGCAACAACTAACATTTTTTTCTCTCGTGTTTATTTAATCTATTGCAGCGTGCCACTCAACTCAACGCCATGAAGGATGATTTGGCCAAGGTTGGAGCCGCCGCCCTTGCCGGAGCTGCTCTTTTCGGTGCCACCCTCCCCGCTCAGGCTATCACCAAATCCGAGCTTAACCAGCTCTCCTACCTCCAGGTTAAGGGAACTGGTCTTGCCAACCGTTGCTCTGAGGTTGTTGGAGAGGACACCATCACTCCCAAGGCTGGAGCTCGTCTTGTCGATATGTGCATTGAGCCCAAGGCATGGGCCGTTGAGGAGGAGATTGGAAAGGCTGGAAAGACAGAGAAGAAGTTCGTCAACTCCAAGGTTATGACTCGTCAAACCTACACCCTTGAGGGAATTGAGGGAAGCCTCAAGGTTGATGGAGGAAACATCGTTTTCACAGAGGAGGAGGGTATTGACTACGCCCCCACCACCGTCCAACTTCCCGGAGGAGAGCGTGTTCCTTTCCTTTTCACCGTGAAGGAACTTGTTGCCAAGGGTAACGGCGGATCCTTCAAGCCCGGTTTCCAAATGGGAGGTGACTTCTCCGTTCCTTCCTACCGTACCGGTCTTTTCCTTGACCCCAAGGGACGTGGTGGAACCACCGGATACGATATGGCTGTCGCTCTTCCCGGTCTTCAATCTGGAGAGGAGGGTGATGCTGAGCTCTTCAAGGAGAACAACAAGACCTTCGATGTTGGCCAGGGAAGAATCGAAATGGAAGTAAACAAGGTTAACGCTGAGGAGAGTGAAATTGGAGGTGTCTTCGTTGCCTCCCAACCAGGAGATACCGATATGGGATCCAAGGTCCCCAAGAAGATCCTCACCAAGGGAATCTTCTACGCCAAGATCCAATAAATATATCGTTTATATTGAAGAAGAAAATAAAACAATTTCACAGCTGATCGACCAATCAGTACGCTCAAATGTGGGTAAGGCAACCCTACCTGAAAAGCCTGCCCATGCTCTTCTTAAGCAACCTAGTTTCAGATTTTTAGAGTCGCCATTAGTGGCAGTTGAAACGAATTGTTAAGGCTATGAGGACTAGCGAAGCGATCTGTAAGCACTTTGCCCCCCCCTCTAATATATAGTTTGTAATCGTAATCAATACTATAGCACTTGTATTAACAAGGCAACTCATACTACCTCGTGCGTGCAATAAGTCTAGTTAGTTTCTTTGCAGTCAAATCGAAATATATGTGAGCTTGGTACCAGAGGAGCATTCATCTGAGATGCATTTATCATCACTGCTTGCATCTATCAAGGCAGCACTCTCTTGCCATCAACTATCAAAAACTCATAAGTCAATGCTTAACTTACCACATGCAGAACCGAAGGAGCTTATCGTGGATTCGTTCCTGAGGGAGTGGTGGAGTCGTTAAAACTTCATATACACAACCCATATCAAACTAAAATAGCGATGTATATCAGGTGTTAAATCCTTTTTATTAGATATGTTTACACTGATGCTGTTATCTCTAGCGATAAGTAGACACACTGAAGAATAGCCGTGGGCCCAGCCCGTCACGTGATTCATCCGGACAAAATACTAAACAAGACCGACATGCTGCACGCCTAGACTGTGTTGGGAGGGGGTGTTTGCTGGTTGATTTTTTGATTGGATAAATAAATTATTCTCTCTCATGACCCATGAAAAAAATTTATGGCTTGACAAGAGTTCCGTATCCAATGGCGAATCCAACAGCGAGGGAAACAACACAGGCAACAAGTCCGGCACCGTATCCAATCACAACACCCTCATCAATATCAGCGGCTTGTGCGGCGAAAGGAGCCATGGCAGTGGCGAAGGCAGCAACGGCGGCGGCGTTGGAGTCCTTGAGAGGGGAGGCCTCGCTCTCCTTGGGGAGGGCAGCCAAAGGCTTGGCAGCGGGGCGGGCAGTCTGTGAGACGGGGGCGAAGGCGGTAGCGCAGGCAACGATGGCCGCGAGGATGAGGATTTGGCAGTTCTTCATTTTTGAAAGTGTATATCTATTGAAAAGAAAGAGACGTCAAAAAAGCAAGGAGGTTAGAGATTCGTCCGAAAACAGCTCACGTAATAATGTGTTCTTCAATAATCTTGTCGTGCAGAGGCACTTCTCCTGCAGAACAAATTTGTGAATATCTGATGCAACATATTTTGTGCATGAAAAACACCACCTCCAGCCGCCGCTGCCCAATGACCACCCTGCGTTGTTAATCCTCACTCACATTAAGATGACTTTGTTAGTGTGTTGAAAAGTAGAGGAAGGGTTGCAAGCCTCGTTGGGTTCGTCGTTCGTCGGCGGTGGCTCGTGGCTTGAGGAGTTCAACCAAGGCGAAACTGACGTACTTTGGTCTGCACATCGTCCGAGAATGGGGAAGAGGGGAAGAGGGCTGGGTGATGTAGTTTTTGCCCTCCCCCTCAATAATCCTTTCAGGATTTGAACATGAAGTCATTGTTAGGATAGACTGAGATGATGTGTTCATTCTGCAAACATTATATGTAGGGCAAAGGCACTGGTAACAACATGAGCTCGTCAAAGAATTTCTCTGGGGGCGATCCATCCTCCTGGGACGCTAATGGCAACAAAATGGATGAAAAGCATTTCCTACGCATGTATTCCAAGGCACTTGCCGAAGCACTTCGTACAAAAGAGGAAGAGGATTCTGCAGAACGTGAAGAGCTCAAGCTGCAGCAGAGCAGCCGCAGTAAATCAAGGAGCACTGCTGCTGATGTCTCGGAAATGCAATCTGCATACAGGGAATTGTGTCACGATGACCCGATAGTTACGGGAGGAGATGAGGTGTGTCGTCAATTAGCAGAGGTGTTGATTCCAAATTACAAAACTGTAGCCACCAGATTAACCAAGAACGACAAAAATAAGCCAATCAAATTAGCATTATCATCTCCTCTTGTTGAGGGAGTGTTACAAGCAGTTGCTCGTGCTGGTTCGAAGGCTACATCTTCTACAACACGATCGAACACTACTGAAGATTCATCGCTTCCAAACCAAAAACAACCACAGGAAGAATCAATGATTGGATCAAGCAGCATCACATCTTCCGAAGGATACGCACAACTTGCATTTGCAATATTTTTAGAAGGTCCATATCGATGCATTCAACAAGATAATTTAGATGTTATTTCTGATTTTTTGGGGTCGTTTCAACCTCCACCAAAGTCAAACTCAGCTGCCCACCATGAGGGACTGAGTGCTGAAGAAAAATCACGGTTAGTAGAGGAAGCAACTGCAAAGATTATAAATGGTATAGAAAAGATGTCGATGGAGGAAACTCGTAATGAAGCTGCCAAGCACGGTAGAGATGACGATGCAAGTAGTTCGAGCAGTGAATTCTTTCTCCACAACAGTAACAATGACAATGCACATAGAGATGACAATCACACTATGGAAGAAATATGGGCGGAAGATTCAGATCCTGATGACTATGAGTATGAGTCTTCTTACAATCCTTACAGTACTGAAAGTAACAACGACAGTGAAGATTATGACGATATCGATGGTGATTACTTCAACCCAACCCACCTTTCAAAACGAAATACGTCAAATCAAACTTGGGAAGGAGCACGAAAGTCAATTCATTACTTGTTATCCAGCTTTTCATACGGTAACATGGCACTCAACACATTATCGAGCCGTGTTTGGACCGATTTGGGAATGTCAGAAAGTATGGCCGATTTAGCGTTCACGTTGTTGCTAGCCAATACGAACAGTTCACATGACAAAAACTCTCTGTTGTGGCAAGACAAGCATAGCACGGAAGAAGATATAAAGGACATCACGACACTATGGGATCGGCCCTTATTTGTCTTACGTGACCGAGCGATGGACAACAACCGTGGTCACGACGCGCTTACGTTGTATCTACAACTTCTTTGTGCCTTCTTATCACACTCCGAGGAAGATGTAATGTCCAAATTATCAACCCCATCAAAAGATACGAATGATACGAGTGATCTACCACCACTGACTGCTGTTGGATTATCTTTATTTGCTACACTGTGCTCATCCAAAGAAATGACATGTTCCTCGTCCTCCAAGTTGTGTGGGACTTCGATAGAAAGTATTTGTCCTCGAGATGAAGTGAAAAACGCCATATTCAGTACAATAGACACGCTTGCTCGCATTGTTGAATGTGTCCGTCCGAAAAAATCAGTATTTGGTTGTGGTAGTACTGGAACAGCATCTACAGCCTGGGTTCGCACCGCCGTGTGCATTATCCCAATGGTGGAATACATTATCAACATAAAAGCACGTTTCGACTTTCAAACTGTGTTTGAAGGAGGTGGGAGCCGAAATGCAGCACTATCCAATTCTGATGCAAACGCGTTGCTTGACTCTGGACTATTCCGAGAAATGCTATCATTGTACACGTGTACAACAAACGAGACTGATGCATCAAGCGTTGTAAGATTACAACTTTTACGAACAATTTTTGCTTTGTCGGTACAATCGCCTGAGGTGCTTGGACACTATGCCGTCAGGGTGCCTGATCTTGTGAAGGAAGTTCATGCATCCTGCTTCATGGATGGAAACCTTGTTGATGGCATTCTGTGGACAACATTGGGTTCGTCCTTGTTGGAATCAAAATCGGAGGCTCCCAAACCAAGGCTGAAGCTTAGAACAAATGCCAAGCTAAATTTGCCTGCTGTCGATGCGTCTAACTTGACTGATCGGTGCAGTTTAGGTTTTGAGAAACTATGCAAATCATGCAACTCTGCCTTGATGTCTTACAAAGAGATTGTTGATAAGGAAGTTCAAAGCGAAGACGATGAGAATGAAACAAGGCAGCACAAACAAACTCTTGGTAACATCGTCAAGTTTTCCAATTATCTTTCGAATTGCCCGCACGGAATTAAGATTTGGCTGGACTCATTGAACAACAATGAAGATGCACCTCAAAAAGCCAAGGCGGCCATCGCAGATCTTCGATCAACCTTGGCAAGACTTCCGTCGTACACCATCGGAGCCGAGGAAGATGCTGGAGTAAGAAGTTCTGATCATAAGAAAGATGACGACAACGATAACTTGAGCACTGACAGTCACATCGAAATCAGGCAAAAGGCATCAAATTTGAGGCAGCGAAAAATTGATTTTGGAAAAGAAGTGTCTCTCGTACGTGGAACAGTGAAGGTCATTTCGTTAGCTTTGGAGTCACAGAAAGGTGCTGGCTTGTCACTCAAGATACCCATGTCATCCTACAATGCATCCTCAAAGACAGATTAGCTATTGGTGGTTCACCTGTTACAATAAGGATTCATTATTTTGGAGATTTATTTCTTCGCACGCCAATGGCAGTAAATGATAATATGTGACATTCATCCAGTTTCATCTTACCGCCTCAACTCATCCTCACCTAACATTTTGAATAAGCTCGATTGAATATCTTGCTGTATTTTTGACATATCTGGTAGTTTCGCTCCAGTATGATCAAAGGAAGAAACGTAATTTTCTTGAGTGTTCGTCTTTGAGACATCCGTACACGATCGGCTAAAACACGTTCCCTCATCGTCAAATGATAGAGGAGCAAGCGGTTGTTGTTGTTGTTTCTTCCTCCCTTTCGACGACTGCCTCGAACCCTCAACAGGCAACCACAATCTCCCAACTCCTGCCGTCCCCTTCCGATTTTTCAACGTAGTAGAGAGTGCCCTCACATTCTCTGGCGAAAGCCACGGCGGAGCAACCAAACTTGTATCCAAGGGTACCACCAGCTCCAAGCTAGCACTCACTTTCATACAACTTTGTAAGAAGAGCATTGCACCCTGCACCATGTACCGAGGGCGAGGACTATTGTGATCCCCATCCACGATTACGAGGTTTTTATCACCAGCATAATGTCTATGGATGACTTCGGCATGACGCTTCTTGATGAAATCATCATGCTCTCCAGCAACAATCATTGCTGGAATGAAACATTTAGGTGCATGACTAACCGGAGATATATGCTTGATGTTGAACCCCGCCTCACTTTTAACCGAGCTCTTCAGCATACGCATTACCATTGAAACCACAATGTGTGGAACATGAAGACCATGCTCCTTCCCCCGTTCTACCAGCTCTGTCGCAAGTGTAGCCAAATCAATAAACGGAGAATCAAGAACCATGCACGCGATTGTTGGATCTCTGCTCCCATACATTAGTGCTGTGGCAGCACCCATGGACCTTCCCCATAATGCGATGCTAGACACAGTTCCGGATGCACGTAGGTAATTGATCACAGTTTGCAAGTCTTCTCTTTCATAGTATCCCAAACTGACAAAGTCTCCCTCGGAACGGCCTGAGCCGCAAAAGTCAAATGCCACAACGGCAAGTCCTAATGCTAGAAAGTGTCCCAGTTGAGGAATCACCTCTGTTCGAGAGGATGAGTTCCCATGAAGGTAAATCACCACCGGTCGACGCTCCAAAGTTCTATTACTACATGCTGATTTTGACTTGGGTGAAAAGATGGAAGAACGATGAGGAGGTACATCATTATTATTCGGTTGTTTTGATGGAGTTGACATAGCTGTATCCTCCGTTTCATTTGAATCAGGAATAGTTACGTATAGTAACTGTCCCTTTTCTACACTTTGCACACTATCATCACAGTCATTTAAAGAACTGTGTTTGGATTTTGGAATGAATTGAATTTTACCACGGGCTGGCGTGATGGTTAATTCTGACTCTTGTCGCCGCCACCGGGGGTCCTCCTCCTCCTCCTCCTCCTCCTCCCCCTCCTCCTCTTCTACATCAAGTTTGCCTCCCTCCTGATAAACCCTTTGCCAAATACTACATTCAATCAACAATCCTCTCTCATTTACTACACCAAAGTCTTTTCTCTCAAAGTTTTTACCACAAAAACGAAACTTTTCAGCACCTAATGCCTCCAGGGGATAAATAGATCGTGGTGGACGAATTATGGCATGGACTAACTCTTGATATCCAGCTTTTGCCATTTGAACATAGGTCATTTTAGTTTTGTGCTTTTTTATTGCCTTGTTTTTCGCTGTAACAGTGGTAAGAGATAATGCGTCGGTATTATTGCTTTTGCTGGAGAGTGAACTGTTCTGTCTTAGATGTCTTTGTTGTTGTTGCTGCTGCCGCTTTTGTTTAGTAGTATTATTGTTAACTGCAGCTCCTGCGCCTCCAGCAGCAGTATTAGAATTCTTTTTCCGCCTCTCAGAGATAGGAAGTGGAGGCGGTGTTGTGGTGATTTCAATTTGTTCCATCGACTCGGATATGGCCAGCCTAGTTCTTGGAGAGCATTCCAACGTGGAGGGCGAGGATCGAGTGCGTTTATCCTTGGAGGGTGGAGGCGTGATGTTCTGTTGAAGAGGTGGAGGTGGTGCCTTGGGCGGCGAAGGTGGTGGGAGGGCCACTACCTCCATGCCTTGATCGATGATGGCGTCAGGAGGCGACCGCATTATACATATTATTATTATTTTTGGCTTCACAGTTCACATTCGTTCACCAAGGCCAAGGTATTGTACTTCTGTCCTGAAGGGATCGATGCGAGCTGGATCTCTGTTTTGTGAGATACTGTGAGACTGACATGTACGACAACAACTGTAGGAAGCAAGCGAGTTTAATTTTATTTGAAAGAGAGAAGGCAGAGCGAGAAAGGAAAGCGGGATGTCTTTCTTGCTTGGCATAAAGATTTCAAGTGGAAAGTGGCAGATGTTCAATCAAATGCAAAATGATTCAATTCAAATGCATGAAAACCGAGAAACAAGAAAGTGGACACGTTTGGACATGTAATAAAGCTACACAATCCCGGCCCAACCATCACTAAAACAACCTGGCAGCATAACCTTGCTATCATGGCCTCAGTTCAGTAGTTGGTTTGCCAATCCGCTGATCGAGATCTCCACGAATATAATATAGAAGATACAAGATGCCTAAACGACAAAAGGAAAAGCAATATCAATCAGCCCGTGAACATCGGGCCAATCAATCTATCCGCTCTGGCACAGCATCATCAGCTGCAGGTGGAGCTGCACGTCCCCTACCATTTGACTGCTGTGCGCTCACCTTAACTCCCTTCACAACACCCGTCTGTTCTTCCGATGGAATCATATTTGATAATGCAGCCATAACACCGTATCTCATGAAGCACAAAGTTGACCCAGTCACAGGCAGACAGATGACGAGTCGAGACTTGCTGATGTTAAACATGGACAAAGATGAATCCACCGGAAAATGGCAATGCCCCGTATTGAATAAACCATTCACTGATCGAACCAAAATAGTTGCAATTCGACAACGTCCCCCGGGCAATGAAGCAAATGTATTCTCCTACGAGGCATATTATGAATTAAATGTCAAGGCGAAAAACTATTTGGATCTGGTTAGTGGGTTGAAGTTTACAAAGGAAGATGTCATTCTCCTGCAAGACCCCAACGACGAAAAGCATTGCAAATTGAGAGATATTCAGAATTTTAGTCATATTCATACGCAACGTGAAGCAGCAGCAGCAGCTGCTGCTGCCACGACGAATAGTAATACCGGAGACTCAGGGAATGTACGACATAGTGTCACTGCATCACGAATTATGGACAAGTTATCCAAAGAGAAGCGAAAGAGAGAAAAGGCCGCAGAGGAGGAATCAAAGAAATTGTTCAAAGCGAATGATAGCCGTGATATTACTACGGAAGAAGCTTCCTCTTCATCAAAGAAACAACAATTGATATATACAGACGAGCTGATTACATCCGTCAAACTAACATCAGGTAAAGCTTCTGGATCCTTCACCTCCACCTCCATGGACATCGCTCGTGAAAACATTTCACGCTTAGCCACCGAAGACGAAATAATCACATCTCAATGTGAACAATTGAAACGTCTCAAGAAGAAGGGAACAATACGGATGTTTACCAATTTGGGTGCTATGGATATTGAAATTCATTGTGATATCGTGCCGCAAACGGCAATGAATTTTATGATGTTAGCCAAGAAGGGGGAGTATAATGGGAGCAAATTCCACAGATCTATACCGAACTTTATGATTCAAGGTGGAAAGAAGGCTGTTGAAAGTGGTGGTAGTAGCAAGGGAAAGGATGATCAAGGGAGTAGTTATTGGGAGAAACCGTTCAAAGATGAGTTTGACGATCGTTTGACTCATTCTGGGCAGGGGGTACTTTCAATGGCGAATTCGGGACCGGGGACAAATGGACGGCAATTTTTCATTACCTTCAAGTCATGTGCACATCTTGACCGTAAACACTCTGTTTTTGGTAAAGTGATAAGAGGGCTCGATATCTTGAGACGAATAGAGCAGATACCTACTAATAAAGAAAATGACAAGCCTTTGGAGACTGTCAAAATTGAGAGCATTGAAATATTGGACAACCCTGTGAGTGAAGCCTTGGACTTGGAGAGAAAAAGGATTGAAACACGAAAAATGGAGAAGCAACAATTGCTGGATTCTCGAAAGTCATCGGCTTTAGGACTCAGTTCTACTATTGCTCCAAAGGTGGATGCAGCAGCTGCACGGAGAAGTAACGACTCGACAAATGAAAGCAGTGATATCGCTACAGAATCTTTTACGATTGGAAAGTATCTCAAGGTTGACAAGAGAGACTCGACGAAAGCGATGAAGCAAAAAAAGTCAGATAAGAGTATGGAAGTAGACGTTGGGGCCTCACGATTGCCACCACCCCCAAAGAAGACCTCCTTCGGTGATTTTAGTGGGTGGTAGGATAAGGACTAGATTTCAAGATTTCATATTACATAAACTAACTCTCTCAATGTAAGGTGAGGATACTTCGCAAGTAGATAGTAAAATAATGATGGAAAATCAATCAATTGTCCAGAATTCTACTGAACATCATCTGAACAGAGGAGAGGAGAGAGAACAGAGAAGAGAGCGCCAAAAACGGCAGGCTCTCGCATGCATCATGGCGACACCACCGCGTAACAGCGGCGGATTTGGCGTCAATACTAATCGTCATCAGCGCCTAAACCCTGATATCTATCTGTCAAATACTGCTGCTCATGCTGGAAAAGGAAAGACACACAATAATAATGATGGAGATGGTGATGATGACGACGACGATCATTACAGAATAACAATCTCGGGCGGCGGCCAAAAGGATCAGCGCCTCAGCAGTGCACAATGGTCATCATTGAGATCATCCACAGAACGCAATGTGTCTCTATTATCTGGTCTCGGCCTTGCAAAACTGTGCTTTAGATCAGTAGCATTTGCAACAATAACTCTGTACGTCCTCAATCAAAAGCACATGCTACCCAAGCCTTTGGGGATGGTAGTGAGCCGTGTTTTGTTTTGGCCAACAATGCCGATAACTGTATCCCGGCGAATTGGAAAGTGGACGACGGTGGTGGACAATGCAGTCGTTCTCGGTGGGGCACCCTTTGGCTTTTTGAATTATCCAGAGAAGTTGCACTCACAATTTAGAGTAACAGGAGTTGTAAATATGTGTGAAGAATACCAAGGCCCTGTGAAGTCGTATAGACGGCTAGGAATAGAGCATTTGCGGCTACCAACTGTAGATCATTTTGAACCAAGTGTTGAGGATCTAAAGAAGGCTGTGTCTTTCATTCAAAGGCACGAGTCTAAGGGTGGCCGCGTATATGTCCACTGCCGAGCTGGACACGGTCGTAGCGCTGCAGCTGTTTATGCATGGTTATTGTACAAAGAACCACTTGCAGATCCAATAGAGCTGAATGAAAAGTTGTGTGCTCTGAGGAATGTTCGGAAGTACTTATATTCACAGCCGAATGTTAATGTGTTTAGAAGGTGGCTGCAGGAAGGAGGTATGGTCAGTGATAGTGATGATGAAGTAGAGTTCACGTGGCCAAAGAAGAAACAGACAAAAGAACCTTCACATCAGCATCGACCATGGAATGACTCAACAAGAAGTAAAACAGGAAGTGGATATGCTAAAAGGGGAAACATGAGATTTCATGGACATGATAATGAGAGTGATGGAGACATTTATCCTACGTCGTCACTAGGCCGAGTGTTTAGCGACGAAGACTCATCTGAAGACGACTGGGGTGGCGACGATGAATACTATGACTACTCAGAAGATGAGTTCTGATGCTAAAGTGTGTGTAAAATAAATTCTTGAATATGGTTACTCGGTATGATACAAAAGGTGTCGGTGTCGAAGTGAGAAAGTGTCAATATCTTAACCTTAATCATCCTCCCCCTAGGATGGAAGCGATGAAGGAGTCGGCTACAAGCTTCTCGCCACGATTGTAAGTATTCCCTTGATTGTAAAGCGCTTGAACTTGGTGAGCATTCTTCATAATCTCGCCAATGAACGACTTAGCTTGCTCTTTGCTCAAGGGCTGAGTAGGAGCCATTTTGTTTGAGCTTTCAACCTTGAGGACGACTATTTTGCTCTTTGGATCTGTCCTTGTCATGAGATGCTTGAAAATCTTTTTGCGATGCATTTGGTCCGTGACGGGAATTGTAGAGACCCACTGTTTGGTTTTCTTGATCCAGATCGAGGTGCCAAGAGAAAGCTGAAACGATCCGTTTCTTCTATCTTTTCCCTGAGACATGCCATAATGCGATTGGAGCATGGATCATGGTATGGCATGTCAACCGAAAGCACCTCTGGATGTCCTTTTTTGAGGTGTAGAAAGTACGGATCATCAGTATGGTCCGCAACTTCTTGGATACGGGTGGAATTCTGAACTCAGGAGCGAGAGCTTGGCCGTAGCCCCCTGTTTGTTTGAGCCTACGAGCTTCTCTGGCAATATCCTCGGCCTCTTCGCTCATACGGTCGGGGTTGCCATAACTTGTTCCCCTTCGTCGGAGTTGAAGTGCTTCGGCAGACCCTTGCTGAATGATTTTCGCGATTCATCCAAGACAGAATTTCTTTGCAGCAATGCTTGTGCCTCGTCCAATCTATTGTTGAAATAAAGAGAGGTGTATCATATTCAGAATTAGTTAGAAATAGCAGCACAAGTATTAAACTACTAAATGATCAATTATCTTGACGAAAAAGCAAACTATCTGAGGCTAACCTTTTTTCTGACACGCAAGAGAACAATAGTTGATCAATTGACAAGCACCGCAGCGAAGAGGTTTGGATAGAAATTCCCCACAAGAAAAGCACTATTCCTTTATTATCGAGTACGTTTATATTGAAATTCATAGCTGTGGATAATATATTTAGAGAATGATGATGTATTTAGGATCCTGGTGTGATTGACGACGATAATGATGGGAGTTAGTAATGAGAATGTGGAAGTAGAATGAGGCGAGGATGATCTGGGCAATGCGTGTGTATGAAGCCACAAAATAACCTACGGAGTTGTAATAAACACACGGAACACGGACAATACGTTTATTACTTAGTGCAAATGGTTCATAGTAATCGAGCGAAGAGCAAAAGGTAGATGGTATGGTATCTCTCTCTCTCTAAGTGAAAGTATGTAAGTAGGTACGTATCTCATTGGGGAAGTTATGGGAGGATGAGAAAATCCCAGCAAAGCGAATGAATCTTCGGCTGATTTTTGTCGCTAAAGACATATGCCATCTGCTTGGACCATCTGCTGCTTTCGCGTGATGCTCCCAAAATCAAAATCCAGAAGCCAGAATAAGAAGAACCACAGAAATCAGCCAGCCAGCAAACTGAAATTAATGGAAGATAATATCTTCTAGTGGTTGGCATTGCACGAAGCACCAATTCATCAGATTTATCCATGCAATACTTGAACCATGATGATGCGTCAATTCTCCCTCTTTCCGCTCATCCGGTTATTGCTTGCATTGGTCTTCTTGAGACAGCAAATAATTGCATTTTCAATGATGAATCTTAGAGACATCACATTCGCTAGAACTATAACCCATCAACGGCCGATGAACACATATCTATCTGCAGAGAGTAATGCAGGTAATCAATTTTTTCAAGATGATGACTGTGAGGATCTCTGTGACGCCTTTGCCGACGAAACTCCGATTTCATCGCTTGCAAACAGCATAAAAGAAACGGTGCCACCACAAAACAAAAGTGTTCAGCCAAAGAGGCTCAATAAACGCACTCTATGGTCAGACCCAAAGCCTACAAAATGTAAATCATGTTCTGGCATTGGCTCTAATTTTTGTAGATTCTGCGGAGGCGTATCATTCCTATCAGGTATCGGAGGAGAGACTGATGCATTGTTCATCGATGGTATTGGCAAATCTTGCCCAGTTTGTGATGATGGAAACGAAATATGCCGCCAGTGCTCTGGGACTGGATATATATTTTCATGGAAAATTCCATCAGATGATAGTAATTCGATGAAACCTTAGTGTAAGAATTGTTACGATTAGTAGTAGAAGTTTAAACTATTATCTCGCACCATAGCATTTCGTACAACAAGGGCACTCCACAGCAGCTGGATTGCCCCAACAATCTGCTGTTAATACGTCCAGCAATAAATCACAAACATCCTCCGGCATCATACCTACTAATTGATTGTTTTCAATTGTAAACTCTGCCAAGTCATCTAGGTTTTCAAACTCAACGCCGAGTTGCAAATTACCAGAGAACAGGTTGTTGTTGAAATGAGCGATTTCCAAGTTCTTCATCGACCCAAGCCATTTTGGAAACGAACCTTGAAGTCTGTTATTGTTCAGATAGATCTGTTTCATTTGTGTCAACTGTGATAAATTTTCATCAAGCTCCCCAGACAGCTTGTTGTAGGACAAGTCAAGCACTCCAAGATTGGTAGCACTGGCAAGAGACGCGGGGATGGTAGAGCTGAGAGCATTGTTTCTTGCACTCAGCACTTGAAGCTTGGGGTGATTACCGTAGCTAGTAGGTATGGGACCAGTGAGAGAATTCTTATCAAAGTAAAGCTCTCTCAATCTCTGCGATCCAAATTGAGGTAAAAGACCTTTGAAGAAGTTGTCATCTAAGTGAACTGTTTCGAGGAGTATTGCGTCAGAAAAGTTCGGGAGGTCACCATAGAAGTCATTCTTGTGAAGACGCAAGTTAACCAGTGTTTTCATCATCCCAATCAGGGCAGGTATCGTTCCACCGATGGCATTGTTGTCAATGAGCAAAGTATGCAGATTATTGAGGCTGATGAACGAAGTTGGGAAAGCGCCTGTAAACCTATTATTGCTCAGCCGAACGTAAGACAGGGTAGGAATGCCACCTAGACCATGTGGGACGTGACCACGAAATCGATTGTCCGCCAGATCTAAATTTGTGAGTTTTGTCATTCCGTCTATGTTGGTTCCAATCTCTCCCGTTAGCTGGTTGTCACTCACAGATAGCGTGCGCAAATCGTAGAGGCTTGCAAATGACTGTGGGATTGGTCCAACAAGCTTATTGCTTCCGAATTCGATTCGTTGGAGTGATTCAATGTATCCAATCTCTTCTGGTATTGAACCATCAAGGTTATTGGTGACAAGATTTAGGTAGGTGACGGATACAATATTATTCGCATCCAACTCACAATAGACTCCATTCCACAGGCATTCATGGCCAGTTTTCCAATTCGTATTGTTGAGCCACTTGTCACCATTCGTAGCGTAGTAGAGGGTTGCGAGAGCATATCTAACCCCGATACGCACTGGAACTTCAACATTGTACTTTGTCCTATCCTCTAGAGACCACGCCATAGCTTTTGCTTGTGGAGTGTCTGGGTTGGTTAAAATGTTTGCGTCAGGAGTAATTTTTCCGATAATGTTCTTCACATCATCGGAAGATAATGGTTTCAGTGATGTTCCATTAAAGCCACCTTGTAAAACTGAGTGATCAATCATCGGTGGAGGTGGTAGTGGGTAAATTGGGTAATCGTCCTTGATATGATGATCGCTGTCTGGTACATTTTCCTCTATTGTTGACTCGAATGTATCTCCTTTGCTTTGCTCTGCCATCTTTTTATATCCGCCACTAAAGTAGAGCGCAGAGCAACCGGCTAGGAACAAAACTACAAGCGTCACAACAATGCCCAACCTTCGTCTATCTCTGTACCAAACTAGTTTCTCAACATAGTCAGTATTTGCATTCCAATTCTCGTTGGATTCGTTGATTTCACTGAAACTGCAACTATCTGCAACTTTCATTTCAATCTCGGATTTTTGTTCACGACTAACAACACTTTCTTCTTCGTGATCACCAAGAGCACTTTCATCTCCCCAATCAATAGAATCATGTCGCGATAGGGTTTTGTATTTGCTTCTTTTCTTCTTCTCTGGTTTCGATGTTGATGCACTTGACGCACGTGAACTTGACAAACTCTGCGATTCAATCGCAACACTATCTGATCTCCCAATACTATTAAGGTTGTAATCTTTAGGCAGCTCTTTGTCACTACGTGACTGCATCAAGTTTTGCACCCAGCTTCCAAACCCAGCCGGTTTTCGCTTTGTAGAGGTGGATCCTCCGACCGGCGCATAAAATCCCTGCTGGTCAATTTTCGCACCAGATTGCTTTGAACGTGACGCGTTCACAAGTGCAGCTGGACTCCAAGAGATTGGTCCTGTTGGTGGTGGTGGGACTTCATCATTTGGATCTGGAGCATTTTCTTCATCAGCAAAATGATTGCCCCTGCGCTTTGAAATCTCAAGTGCAGATCGTATCTCTGCTTCACTTGTGAAGGATTTTCTACCGCTACTATGAGCTTGAACAAGGGTAGGTTGAAATACTGTTTGGAATACTGAGATTCTCCTTCTACCATCTATATCCACATCTTCCGTCTCTTCGTCTTCATGACGTTTCTTACGTTTTTCTTTTTTGTCCTTCTTCTTTTTCTTCTTTGATTTCTTCTTCTTTTCAACATGTTCTTCCTCTAGAATAACAGCTCCGTCAGAATTAAGACGAGCGGGTGGTTGTGTTGTTTTCTTCAAGCGATTGTTTGCCAACTCCAAGACATCGTAGTATTCTTGGTAACGCGGAGAAAATTCCCGCGGTGGTGCTGAGAGTTCCCCACTATTTGATTCCAGCGGACTTATCCCCACTTCATGGCCATTGTAGTGCTTTCGCACTGGACTATATGATGTCGGAACAAGAATATCTGTCAAGTCATTTTCACTACGAGGAGGTGGGGTTGTTGTACCACCAGCACCATTTCTTGCGGAGGGAGAGTGAGACCCCACCGCCGCTGCGGCGTATTCGAAGTATGCCCTTGGTGATTTATCAAGATGATCATCGTCGTAGTAGTCATCACCGCTACTGCTGCTAGCGCCGCTAGCGGTGAAGGAGTATCCGGAACTACCACCAACCGATCGTACCATGGTATTAGATTATTTTATGACTATCGTGTGAAATAAGGTGAAATAATAAAACCGGGAGAGAAGAGAAGCCCCCGGGAAACCCGCATTTATTGAGATACACGTCTTAGATTATTAGATTCAGCTCAGATGAAGATGCCAAATCCAAAATCCAAAAAAATTGAAAATCGATATGAAACGGAGTAGTTGACGATGATTGCTTGCCAACTGCCAACTCTCTTCAAGAAAAAAAGTAAGCAGCAAAACAGCACAGCTCTGGTTTCACAAGTAGACTGAGAGCCGATATAGAGGGCCATCACGTACGAAGCACTCTACAACACAACCAAGATGAGCGACGAAAACAGCAAATTTGTTCAATCTCAGGATTCCATATTTGGCCATGACATAGCAAAACATCAGTGTGGTTGGTTTGGTGATCGTTCACCACTTGTGCTTGGGGCAAAGAATGAAAAACAATCCTTGAAGCGGCTCAAGCAAAAGTGTCGGCTTAGCCTCCCACCTCATCTTAGATGCGCAGTCTGGATCTCATCTGTTGCAAGAGCTGCCAACCCCCAACTACCGATTACAGAAACCGATGCGTATGGAACCATCGGGAATAAAAAGAGCATCGAGTCTAAATGGGAATTTGCTCTCAATGCAGTGTTTCCTAATCTAGCAGATCGAGACGATGCAGTTGCACCAGATCTTGGACTGACGCAAAAGGGTCTCAATCAGCTCATACACAATGATTTTCAAATGCCGGAGCAAGGGGCCAAACAATTAACTCTTGTTCTATGCGCATTACATCAAGTTGTTGGCATCGAGTTTAGCCCCACTCTTCCGGATATTGCCACATTGCTTCAGACGCATATGCCAGCAAGTT
Organism: Skeletonema potamos; assembly: GCA_036940105.1. NCBI lineage: Eukaryota > Bacillariophyta > Thalassiosirophyceae > Thalassiosirales > Thalassiosiraceae > Skeletonema > Skeletonema potamos. Next base: position 61,045 of record JALLBJ010000004.1, read on the forward strand.
ACGCCTACTCAACTATTCGCGAAATGATCAATGATACTTCGCAATACATACCAGTCTCTCAGAAGGAATACTATTCATGGTGCAAGACATATGAATTTTATGTCAAGAAACAGAGCCCAGCTCATTTTAGTGCAATGGAAAGTTGTGGGGCTTTAAAACCTGAAGGGCTTGATCCGATATTCAAACGTTTCTTCGTTTCTATATTGAAGCGGAATGATCTTCTCCATTTTCTGGATATCTACTTAGTCGAAGGTTGCAAAGCTTACTTCCGTCTGGCACTTTCTTTGCTCAAGCTCATCTCTAAGAAAGAACTCAAGGCATTGAAACTCACTGACTCTGAATCATGGTGGAATGAAATCCGAAAGAAGACTGATCACCCCGATTTTACGCTCAGGCAGCATCTTTCTCTAATGTACCCAACCGTTGGCAATATTTCAAAGCGTTATCCCAATCGTCGGATGCTAAGGCGTGCCTTAAAGTATCACGAAAAATGGGCAGCTGAAAACATGCCAATCTACATAGACGAAACGCCACCAAAGCCAATGGGATATATTCTACCCAATGATAAACCAATTACACTTGCAAGACCTACTGGTGTGCGATCAAATTTAGCAAAATGGCTCCCTACCTCTCTTAGAACAGCGAAACTTGATATGATTTACTCTACAGAGATTCATGGACGCTCACTCGCATCATTTTACAATAATTGTAACCGATACAAGAACACAATAGTTCTTATCGAAGCAATTGCAGACAGTTCAACTGCCACCATCGGGATGTTCGCCTCTCATGCTTGGAATATCAACCCAGCCTGCTACGGTGATGGTGAGTGTTTCCTATTTCGAGCAGATCCTGATCCAAAGTGCTTTCATTGGACACCTGATTTCTCTGGTATCGATAACGTGGAAAGTCAGGCCATTCGAGAGCAATTTATGGTGGCTAAATCTGATTTTCTTGCAATGGGAGCTAATGTCGCCGGAGGGAATGCCATACGTTTAGATCAAGACTTTATTAATGGGGAGAGCTATTCAGCTCTCGGGTTCGACAATGAGCCCCTTCCTGGAAAAAATCGCAACAAATTCGACATCGGCGTTGTGGAAGCCTATCGTTTGATACGAGAAGTGGATGGGAGTGCAATAGGTGAAGAAGAGAAGGTTTGGGATCTAAATGGATTGTAAAGTCATGGGAATTATTGTACTGCTCAAATCATTCGTTTAGCCCATCAAGAGTCGGTTAGCAGCAGCTTCAACGTTATTGTCAGTTTGCTGCAATGCTCGGATCACCGCCTCTCTGTCAAATCCCATTGATGTAAGTTGTGTAATCGCTTCCTCCGATGGTGGCGGAGGTGGTCTCATGGGTTGTGCCGGTGGCGCTGCTTCTGCTCTTGTCCCAGTTGGAGCACGTCTAGTTCTGTTTGCTCCTCCACGTTGTACTGAACGAGACATCATAACTGCAGGGGCATCATCTATGATAGCTTTGCCAATCACTCCAGCGATTGTGTACACAACGTCTGGTAGCTCGCTCTCGCTCCATTTCACAGCCAGCAATCCAGCCATGAAGCCAAAGAATGCGGGGACGATTGTACTGAAACCCCCAAAAAAGATAACTTGTGCACAAAGCCCATATGTGATCGATTTTTCTGAAAAGTCGTAACCAAGTACTCCGAAGAATTTTGGATGCATTCGTGGGGTAAATTTGTGATATAGTGCAAGTACTGCACCCAATTGAGGGTATGGACCTGAATATCTCTCAAGATCAAAGAATATATTAAAGAATAAAAGCTCCATTGCAGTTGATAGGAAGGATGTGTAAACGATGAATGCACCAAACCTTCTACTTCCCATCTCACGCTCAAACCTTCGCAATAGTGGACACAACGCCAACAGCCCAAATATTAATTCTCCCATACTACCAAACGTTAAATTGCAAACAAACATTCTATAGAACTGTGCATGCTCAAATATTTTTGTCGTATCTGTTGGTGAAATTGAACGGGATAGGAAGTGTTAGTGAGCGAAATAGTACCATATCATCTTAGTCCAATTGCGAGTCGAATGATGATGCACACACCAAAAATTAATGCCTGATGTAACTTGTTCATTTCTGCCACGATGTAAGTGACAACTGCTGCTATTGCGATGGCCTTCGAAACTGGAGCCCCGAGAAACCATACCGCTTTTGGATTGGACAGTTGCGACGACGACATCATGTACGGATGGAGCGGCTGATAGGTCTATCTCGATCGATAATTGGGCTTTTGGGGCTACAAGTTTATATTTCAGCTCATAAGAAGTAGAATCTGTGCCCATCTTAAAAAAATCATTTCCCACAATCCCCCTTTTGGGGGCGTTTGGGGGGCCAAAATTACGTTTTTACTTATAGGTAAAGCTTTAGCCCCCGACATGATTGCGCCCTGGCCCGCCAACTATTCCAAAAACACTAACAAATTAACATAGTTCCGAGAACTAGTTTTTAGAGGAGAAAACTTTTTTAGGCAACAACTTTTGTAAAAAAATATAGATTTTCCCATAATTGGTGGATGATTGGTTTTAGTGGCTCAAATGAAAGATCTCACTGAGTAGAGTTCAGCAAAATTAATCTGATTTTTCAGAAGTGAAAACTTTTCGAGATATGGCATATCAAAATTTTTTCTGAAATACGGGGAGCTAAAAAAGTGAACAAAATTAAGGAAAACGGTACTTTTTGGACTATAAAAAGTCCCACAAACCGAACTATGCCCTAAAAAGTAGCTTAAAATGCTCCTCTCATCAAGCTGCGTCGGATGGAACTTAGAGGTTCAACATTCCGCCAACTCTGACGCGCACAAAAATCCGAAGAGCTATCATTTTCTGCAGTCATTTTCAACCATCTCCTTTAGTACGAAGCCATGGGGAAAGCTAAGAAATACAAACCATTTAACAAAGAGGATGCAGAGGAATATGCTGGCAAGGGCGGGTTGACCAATTTTTTCCCTTTTGTTCCAAAATAGAATTTTGTTCCAAAACAGAAGAAGAGAGGCCGCCCAGCAAAGAATGCAAAAAAGCGAGGTCGTCCTCCACGCAATAATAAATCGCCACCGACGCCTCCACCACACTTGCGAAAGTCGCCGCCGGAAATTGCCGCCGCAAATAACGATGGAAATGATGGTGTTGGGCCTGTAGAGGAGGATGGGGATGAAGAAGAGGAGGATGACGATGTTGACGGCGAGGATGCGGGTGCTCCGAAAAAAAAGAGGAGCCGAATTAATTGGGGTGCGCCTCCCCATCGTGCTAAAATGGAAACAGCTATCAATGATTGGTTCCAGAAGACAGGAGATGCCGTTGATAGTAATGGTGAGGCCATTGAGGATGCGAGTGTGTTTGCTGGTTTGGTCGGGATCCCCTACCACACTCTTTACAAATACATTCACTCTAGGAAACAAACACAATGGCTGTTGATACATTCAACGGTAACGGAGGAATGGAATATAGAAAAAGTGAAACCATTGATGAGTGTAACACGGATGAATACAAAGTCCTTCAAGATCATGAGCTTTGCAAAATGCATTCAATTTGACGAAACATGATCAAACTAAAACCACAATAACTGTATCTCTGGTTTGAATGCCTTAGACGAAGCATGAGAAATGGAGTTCGTAGAATATCTTCGAAGGTGCGAGGAATATACTACTGTGGGCTATTGACTTTTGTGTAGAGGAAGTGTCCCCTAAGTCCTCAGAAGTAAAAGGGATTTTGGTGCAGTCGTAGGATATCCAAGCTTCGGAGAAGTAAGGGCTGTAGCGTTCTTTGATTGAGTTGAATGGTGATGAGAGGGCCGCGCTGGAATTTTGCGTCTTGTTGTGTTGTTGTTGTTTTTGTTGTTCTTTTTGTTGACTTCAGACGAGTACATTGCGTGTACGGGTACTTACGGAAAACTTATGTATGTGTATGTATCTAGAGCCATGACACATGGCACACGAACTTGCCCTGCCGCACCAATGTAAGTACCTATTTTCGACGATAGATACAGAGTAGGTACTTTGGTACGAATGACGTCAACGCTAGATTTCACCATGATGGACATTGTTCTGCTCTCATAAATAATTTGTAAGCTACATTCTGTATCATCATTCAAACTAAAATGAAGTCTACATCTACCACGACAACAATGCTCCTTATCACTGCTGCCGCGGTCATTGCTCCTGCTCCTGTACAAGGAAGGGAACAAATACTGGGTGACGAAGATAAAGGTCAACGTCGTCTATTTTTCTCAGGTATCGACTACGAGCTTATTTATAATCGTTGCTGTGTTCCGAACACCGATGGTGAATGGCCTGATTGCAAATGTCCTAAGCGTCAAAGCGACGAGAAGTCCTGGGTAGAAACCTTGCTGTTGGGAGAAGAGAATGCTAAAACTTACGAGGCGAAATGGGATGAGCAGTGTTCCGAAAATGGTTGGCTCTACAAGAAGGCTAACATGCCGCCCAACTAGGAAAGTATGTGATATCTTTCTCTGAAGTTCTGATCAGATAGTTGATGGCTGATATGACATCATGGAAAAACTCTAAACACTTATTTGAAAACATGCACTCTACATACACCTCATGAACATTATCGTATCTACAAATCAAACCATATATCACTTATCAATTCAACTTCTTTCCATCGGTGCACAGCGGATCATTGGCGCTCTCTCTGTTAATCAAATAAAAAAGCCTTCCTGCAGCAGCCTCTGCCTTTTTCTTATCTGTTGCTCCCTGGGCAGCTGCACCTAGTGCGAACAAACTGAATAAAAGTGCAAACATGCTTATCAAAAATGAGTTGAAATCAAACACATCTGGGTATTTGTACATCAGCCATCCACCCCACCAGAACTGCAGATGGAAAAAGAATGGTGAGAATGGCGAAATGAAGCTGAAACGACGTGAGAGCAACGAAGCGAACGTACCTGCAATGCGTTCACCCACTGTTGAATTGCGATTGACAAGCCACTAAGTGAGCCACTAAGCGCACTTTCTTTTAAGACATTTCCATCGACCTTGGCAAGAGCTGCTTCGTAATCCTTGCATCTCTGCTCTTCCAATGTTAATGCAGATACAGTACGTATGTTTAGCAATGTCTCCACAATGATCCCTCCAGGACTGTCAGTTCCGTCAGCAACTTCTCCTCCTCCTTCATCCTCTCCAAGAAAACGCTTCATCTCCAAAGCGGTAGCAAATCCCATGAAAGGAATAATTCCAATGGATAGCAACGCAAAGGGCCACATGAAGTACATACTAATCGTCAAACCAGTAACTACACTTGCGAGGTTGATCACCAGTGTCCGAATTGGCTCTCCTGAGAATGCAAAGATGAATGCAACATCATCTTGCAACTGGCTCGTAATACTTCCAACACTACGTTTGTCAAAAAAGGCCACCTCTTGACGCATCAATGCAGAAAAAGTCATGTCTCTCATTCTTTTATTGATTCTCTCCGTGGCAGTCCCAAAGCCTTTAAACACAAGTATATTACCAATCAGACAAGCAGCTATGATGACAGTCCAGTACCCAGCAATTTCGAAACTCATCCTTCGCATATCATTTGAAACGCAGTCATAATAGGAGCCACAGCTTCCTCCAAGTAGCAAGTCGATGCAAACATTCTCTTCGAGGCCAGGCGGTATGAATGGAATTGGACAGGGAAGCGCAGGGTAAAAGAGCAGTCCAATCATTTCCGCAAACACTAAACCCCACGCGGGAAAGACTCCTCCAGCAATCACGGCACCAACGATTCCAACAATGTACAAATTGATCTCTGGCTTTGCAAAGTTTCGGGCATCTGAAGGGTTGAATGCTTTGGAAGCTAGCTCCTCAGCTTCTTTCTCGAAGTCGACATCATCTTCATCTTCTTCTAGTTCCTGGAGGGTATCTGACTTGATGGCGGCAATATTTACGCTTGACTTTCTCTTTTGAGATTCGACAAGCCTTTGATACCGACCATTTGGCTTGTTCATGAGCTCATCATGCCCACCAATCTCACGAAGCTTACCATTTGCAATGAAGGCGATGCGATCAGCTTTCCTTACCGTTGATAACCGGTGAGCAATAACAATAGTTGTACGGTCGTGAGAATCCATCAACTTGTCAATAGCAGCCTGTACTACCTTCTCGCTTTCTGAATCCAATGCAGACGTAGCTACCAGCAGAGAGTTAAGATTGAGGTATGTGGGTATGTGATGAGTAACGGAGGCAGCATAATACAAATGCAAAAAACAGATTCACCTACCTTCGTCAAGCAGCAAGACCTTTGGATTCTTGACAAGAGCACGAGCAATTGCAATGCGTTGCTTCAAAATATTAAGGTAAAGGGCAAAGAAAATGAGAGGAATGGGCGTGTACCACATTTCAAGAAGTGTGACATCAGACCACTCACCTTCTGCCCACCGCTGAGAGCTTTGCCACCCTCACCAACATCGGTATCGTAGCCACGAGGGAAGGACATGATAAACTCATGAGCATTTGCGGCAACTGACGCAGCCTGTATTTGTTCTTTGGTGGCTCCTGGATATCCATATGCGATATTTTTTGCAATTGTTCCGCTAAACAAAGTGGGCTCCTGCTGTACGATGCCTATCTGATCGCGATACCAGGATGTATTGAGATCACGAATATCAACGCCTTCAAACTCAATTCTTCCAAAATCTGGATCGTAAAAACGTTCAATGAGTCCAATTGTAGTTGATTTCCCTCCACCGCTCTGCATACATCGTCGTGAACAACAAGAAAGTTTAGCAACGAGTTATTTGTAAAGAAGTTTACACACACAAATGATGGATAAAAGATTTAATAACTCACAGGGCCGACCAAAGCGATAGTTTCCCCTTGTCTTACAGAGAGATTGAACTTGTCCAGAATAGCCTTTCTTGGTCGGGTGGGATATGCAAATCGAACATCGAGGAATCTTAATTGAGTCATGTTATTACCGATGGACTTGCGACGATCCACATCCAACGTCATCAAATCACCGGAACCTCCTGTAATGGATGCCAGATTTGCTTCACTGTTATTTCTGGAAGGCATCTTCGTATCAGTAGCGTTACTTTCCAGGCCATGCTCTTGCTTCTCAACCAAAGCACGATACTTCCCAGCAGCATGTTCCATCAGCTCATCATGAGTTCCCATCTCTACAACCTTTCCACCAGCGATGACAACAATGACATCAGCATTCCTAATAGTTGTAAGTCTGTGCGCAATAATGATGGTTGTTCGCTTCTCTGTGACAAGAAGCTTGTCCAGCGCTTCTTGGACTACTAATTCACTTTCGGAGTCTAGGGCTGATGTGGCTGAAAAGAAAGGAGATAAAGTAAAGAAGACAGAGATGAGCGTAAAACAGTATTCCACAGCAAGAAAGAGAGGTAACAATAACAGCCTCACCTTCGTCAAGAAGCAGCAGCTTCGGGTTGCCTACTAAAACTCTTGCGATTGCTGAAAAAAAGAAAAATATGAAAGTGAGCAAAATAGCAGTTTCAGATACCGCGAAACTGAGACCACGATCTGACCTACCAATCCTCTGCTTCTGACCTCCGCTCAGTTGCAAGCCTTTGTCACCGACCTGTGTTTCAAATCCATCGGGAAAGCTCATGATGAAGTCGTATGCGTTTGCCCGCTTAGCTGCTTTTTCAATTTCTTCGCGAGAAGCATCAGGATTTCCGTAACGAATGTTGTGCTCAATAGTTGTAGCAAAGAGTGCAGGTTCCTGTCCAACGTATCCAATCTGTTTCCGAAGATGAGTAACGTTGATATCTTTCAAGTTCACTCCATCGAGCTTTACTAACCCATCCGTTGGATCGTAGAAACGTTCAATCAGTCCGATTGTAGTAGATTTCCCTCCACCGCTCTACATACAAGACAGGAGAGCAACAAGATAGGTTAGCAACGAGTTCCTTGTAAAGAAGTCTACACAAATGAATGAAGGTTACAAGATGCAACTCACAGGGCCGACCAAAGCGACAGTCTTCCCAGAAGGAATGGTCAAGTTGAAATGATTGAAGATCTTCGTGCCGGGTCGGGTGGGATATGCGAACGACACATTTTCAAACACTATCTCCCCCTTCGTTGCTTCAGGCTTCAATCCATGATGAGAAGAACTATCAATTTCATACTTTGGAAGAGTGTATGTCTCAGCAGGGGCTTCTTCATCATCGTTGGATGGTTTTGTGACCGTCTTGGCGTCAGTTCCAAACTTTCTATCGATTGCCAACATGGCTTGAGCACAAGCTGATCGTGCACTACTAAATGCTTCTATACTGTTGGCTAGTTGACTCATACCCTGAGCTGCAAATGCAACTCCCAACATAGATCCAAAGACGGCAGGTCCACTGCTTGTGCAGGTAGTCATGCCCGGGACGGCCGCACTTGGATCGCAATTTACGGTTGCAACCTCACTGTACAGCAAATATGCTCCAAAGAGGGTCAACACGGCGTACAAAAGAATGAAGCTTCCCAACATGCTACCATAAAAAGGTAAAGGTTGGTATGATTAGCTACAACTGAGTAAACAGACGATGAAGAATAGAATGACATTACATGTGTCTCTCACCTTCCATTGACAATACCAAGCTTCAACAACGGGCCAACACCATTCTCATACGCTTCCGAGGTGGCGACAGAATACTGACGAATCATTTCAGGAACTGCATTCAACGACAAGACAGTTCGGATGGAAGACACAGCACCATATGAGACGGCACCCGCGCTTGTATACGCCTTCTGAGCATTGCTGGTTTGCGATTGATTCAATTGCATCAACGCAAAAGCTGCAAAACTAACAAATGGCAACAATCCTAAGATCACCAATGCTACACGCCAAGAGCTGTAGAATGCATAAATTATGCCACCAACAAAAGTTGTCCCGAATTGTATCCCCTCCCCCATTTTACGACCCAGGCCCCGTTTCATCTTGTTACTTGCACTGGATAACGCCGTGGCCATTCCACTTACCGAATGCACATCATGAAATGCACTATCCTGCCTCAGCAATGCTGAGAACCATTCTTTGCGAAAGTTATCAGACGCACGGACCGACACCAATAGGAAACAAAAGTTTTGTATTGCCGCCACCACAAAGGCATAGACACCCACACCTATAAACGTAAAGGCAAGTTGACGTACACTTTCCATTCCTTGACTTGCCTGTCCCAAGTCTGAAAAACTATTAGAGAAGAGGTAGGCCAAGGTAGGGAAGACCAATCCATTCAATATCGCTGCTATAACTCCCACAAATAGCAATGCTTTGTCCTGAGGTGTGCGCAGAAAGGAAAAGACTTGGGCAACAGTTGCTGGTGGGATGTCGGATCTGTTTTTGTCGTCCTTTTTCTTCTTCTTTTCCTTACTATTTAGTTGTTCTTCCTCGTTATCATCATTGTCAAGGTGCATCGAAGCCATCTTGGTAGGAAAAACAACACCCAGCCCATCCAGCTCAGCAATATGCCCACTTGATAATTTTGACTGTAAATACAATCGAAATTGTCTTTCCAGCCATGATCGTAACGAACCTTGTGGAATGTTGTTCACATCCCCATGATAATGCCTTTTGAAATCACGTAGTTGTTTTATCATTGAAGCCCACTCTTTACGATCATATGCTGCCAATTCCAATTGGAATTCATTCTCCGTTGTGCTGTCGATCAAGTCATCCACGCAGACTGGTCCATTACTGCTAATATGCCTCGTATAAGCTGCAGTCGTGGTGGTGGTGGTGGTGGTGGTGGTGTGGTGAACACCGCCAAGAACATATTCAGCAAGCTTACCAGTGGGTGATCGCAACCCTGCCACGTTGGGTCCATTTCGGGGTGTTTTGAGAATGTCAACGATGGTTAATCCATCATCGTCTACGTAATCATCAGGTGATGCTGCGGTGGGCAATCGTCGTCCAGGATGAGATTCACCGTAGATCTTTGTCATCGTGTAGTTTGGTTGACAATAGCAACAATGATCGCTGTCGATTATGCTGCTGCCTGCTGCATTGGTCGTAGTGCTGCCAAATGATGTTGTGATATGCCAGGAAAAATTGATGAAGATTGAAGAACGCGAGCAAGCAAAAAATGCTTTTTCGAGAAGTCATTCTCGTTCTGAGCTGGCGAGGGCCGCCCTGCTTCCGAATGCCCCCCAAAACCCATATATTACAGTATATATCCGTGTAGTGACCATATATACCTATATTGTTTTCATTATAACCAAGGCCTCTCCCGCTGCACGCCCCCTAGCCCCCCAAGACAAGGTGACGCATTTCATCTCTCTCATCAACCAACAGTCACCAACATAACTCCTAACGCGATATGGCTGTAGCTTGCGTTTTTTCTTTTTTTTTCTCAAAAAACGCAGAATGCATTTAAAAGAACACAACACATAATACTTCTCGCTTCACCAACCAAACAAACGAACAAAGAAACATGACGCTCGCCTCTTCCTCTCCATTTGCCATGGTGTCATCATCCACCAAGCCACCAACTCTCTCAAAGTATTCCAAATCGATTCCCTTTCTTCGACGTCCACCCAACCTCACAGGAACCTACGCAGGAGACGTTGGCTTTGATCCCTTCAATTTTAGTTCCTCTTCACCCGAGCAACTAACCTATTATCGTGAAGCTGAAATCAAACACTCTAGATTGGCCATGCTTGCTGTGGTGGGTTGGCCAAGCTCTGAGCTTTTTGATCAACCCATTACCAAATTCATTGATTCAAAATTGTCATTAGACCTATCTCCTATGCTAAACTCCAATGATCGAGTTCCGTCTGTATTAAATGGAGGTATGGATAATATATCTCCGATCTTTTGGGGAATTTGTTTGGGATTGAGTGCTGCGATTGATTTACGGGGGGTGCAGAATGCTAGGTACAAGACTGATTTCAATGATGGTAATAGTGATGGAGAGTATTATTTACCGGGAGACTATGGATTTGATCCACTAGGATTGTATCCTTCAGATGAAGAGGGACGGCAGCGAATGCAGTTGTGTGAGATAAAACATGGAAGGCTAAGCATGATTGCAGTGACGGGGTTTGCGTTTCAGGAGTATGTTTCGAAGGTTGGTGTGGTGGATGAGACTCCAGTCTTCTTCCATCCATTGCACTTGTTTTAGAGATGGACATTTTTTGGTTGTTTTTGCTGTCCCTCTAAGATAAAGACGCCATTTATTGTATAGGAGATTAGAATCATTAGCAGACGCGTTTCGTTCCTTTGCTTCATTATAGCCGTTCTTCTCTTCCTTGAGTCATCAGTACAGCGATATCTACATGATAACACAACCAGAAGATGACTCTTGGTCTGCATCTATCCGTCTTCTCCTCTCCTGATATGGATTCGGATCACCTCGTTCTCTCACTCGATCCTTCCTTCTATCATTCATCCTATCAACAACATGTTCTTTTGATGACATAACCTTTCGTGCCTCTGATAATCGTGACGTATTCATGTCGAAGTAGGACTCTTCATATTCTATTCTATACCCCCCGGTATTTTTAATGTGATCATGTTGCCTCGCTCCTTTTCTTGAATATGGATTCATTTGTTCCCCAAGTGGCCTTCCCTTGTCGAAATGAAACCCCGCACCCAACGGACTTTGATACGAATATCCACTCTTTCGTGGAGAAGCCGCCTCAACTCGCTTACGTGCCCTTTCAATCTCTTCATTCATCATTCCATCACCATAATGCATATCGTAATGTCGTTGTCGATCAAATGTCTTCATCCCCGGTGGTGCAGCGGGACTATACACCTTTCTATAAAATGGATTGCGTCTACTTGTCCCCTTTCGTCGTATCCGTCCATCATTATCGAGGGACACTCCATCTAACCATCGATCATACTCGATACGTTTGGTATAATCTGATAATATCCGGTATGCCTCATTAACTTCTTTGAATTTGGCAGTTTTGATATCACATCCGTCATGTCGATCGGGGTGTAGTAACAGTGCTATTTTGCGATAGGACTGTTTGATTTCAGATTGTGTAGCGGTGCGTGGTAGGTGAAGGAGTTTGTACAGATCTTTGGTGAATTGATTTAGGGGTGTTGACATATTTGTATTTCTCTCCTCTAATTATGTTCATCAGTATAAAATTATACTGTGCGGTATACAAAAGTGTATGGTATCCATCAATTATTATTAGGGCGCTGCTTTTGAATTTTAAAATTTTAAGTGTGCAACCTTCAAGCCTATTCTTTTACTGAGAAAACCAATTATCATCCAAATATTATTGCTGCCGATGAATGGAACTGCCGGCGCTTCATACATATTTGATGAGATATTCCGTTCTTCATCTCGCTAGAGAGGTTTATCTCTTTTCCCTATTATATTCTCGCTTTGTCCACCCTTATTCTGCTGAATGACGCGATTGTTGTCTATCTCAAGATACAGTACATCTAAGTAACATATTGGTATGGTCATTCGGTTTTGGTGTAAGTACACTTCTTATGTAATACTTCAAACTATATTTAGCAGTTGCAGAATAATCATGGGTCTCCTCAAAGGCATCGATCCTCTTCTTACTGCAGACGTTCTCCACATCCTCCGTTCTATGGGGCACGGTGACAAATTATGCATATGTGATTGCAATTTTCCAGCAGCACAAGTGGCAACCACCACCACGTCGAAGAAACACATTATCCTCACTGTGACTTTACCCGAAGCTCTTGATGCAATATGCAGTGTGTTCCCTCTTGACTTCTTTGAAAAAAAACAGGCGGTATATATGGGACCTCAAGAGGGTGTAGAATTGCCACCCGCTGGAGTGGAAGTTGTATCATTGATGAAAGAGGCTATTGTGAAAAATTGCGGTGATGAAGTAACAATTGAAAAAATCGAACGATTTTCATTTTATGAAGAGGCCAAATCATGCTTTGCGGTGATTCAATGCTTGGAGAGGCGTCCTTATGGGAATATTATTCTGTGCAAGGGATGTGTTGGTCCAGATGGTCTTGATTTGAAACCATAGGCAGCAACGTGTTGGGATATGTTCCTCGGTCGAGCGTAGGCGGTGTACGATACTCTCTGAAATTATCACTACACAAGGGTGATCTCGAGATCCTTCGTGTCTGTCGTAATGAAGTTGCTCTTGCCCTTGCTCTTGTGTGGGGTGAAGAAGAGTACATCGTCGTTGCCTCTGTTATTAGTTTCTTATTACAAATGATTGAGTCCGGAATCTAAGAACATTCGGCACACGACTACGTTATTGCAACGCTGGCAAACGAAGAAATGATGAAAATATAATGATTTTTCTACTACCAAGTCGAGACAGTATATGACGATTGCGATAATACGAGTGTCTATGAGTAGACACGCATTTAGATTGATCCGTCATTCTGTCATCTTAATGTCAACAATTCCTTATGGTGGTTATCAGGAAATTAAAATTTGCTTGAACTGATTTTAAAACTGATTTTAAAAGCATCACACCGAGGGGCAGTCGACTACAGTACTCTCATCTATCAAGCAAGTGAATCATCCTTACTAACAACGCCCAACAATCTTTTTGTCTCATCCAAATTCCATTTCGCATCACGATTGGCACTCATTGCATTTACCAACACAAATCCCTTCCGTTCATGACGATGCACATGTTGCATATCTTGTGTTGACGTGTCTGATTCAGATGTTGGAACACTCAAATCAATCGCAGCTTCAAAGTATTGTAAATAATCTCGATTTGATAGCCACATTTGTTTGAACCATATTTCATCCTTTGCATCTCCTTCACTCATTCCACCAGTATTATTCTCACCCCCGTCTCCGCCCTCCAACAAGAACTCTGGAGGACTACCCGCGGCACTCAAAGTTGCTGGTAAATTTTCCCCAGGCTGACACCATCCTATCCTCAACACGACAAAGGTTGTTGTATCCCCATACATACTCCCGAGAGTCATGGCCAACCTCTCACCTGCCAATTTTGCTGCGGCATATGCCTTTGCATCGCCGCTAATCTTGAGTGTATTGGGATCTAATGGTACAGTGCCGACATTCGGTGGAGAATTTGGATGGATTGACGATGGCCCGTAGGAAGTATCATTTTTATAACCTCCCATGACATGATTAGAGCTAGCGAGAATGACACGACGTACACGGCACTTTACTGCCATTTGAAATATGTTGAAGGTATGATCCATGGATTGAGCTGATTCGCCCCAATTAGCATTGGGGTAGGGATTTACTGCAGAAAAGTGAATTACAGTGTCGACAACACCTTCTCCACCATTTACGCTAAGTATAGTCTCCAATTCATTCAGGTTGGGGCTACCCAAATCGCATGGGACGATCGTTGCATCGGGATGTGGCGGTGGTTTACTTGCGTCGATGAAGGCGGGATGTTCAAGAAGGATAACTTTTGGTGGAGGAGTGCTATTGGAGGAACCACTCCTGCTGCTGCAAGTCAAAAGATGACTGCAGAGCTTGGAACCGAGGTTGCCGAGTCCTCCGGTAATGACAATGGTGCGGCGGCTAGCGTTTTTCGTCATGGTTTGTTGTTATTTAGCAGGGCAGTGAAAACACCGCAGCGTGTGCACTGATCATACCTTAACAGTGTAAATTAATAAATATGATTATGATTATGTTTGTGCATTTTTGGTGCTCAATCAGAAGCCAGAGATAGTGTGAATGACGTATGTTTACATACTCGTATTGTACACAAGAGGTATGTATGCAGTAGTGAACACTATATTCCGTCTTTTGTTTGTTTTAGTAATGAGATCCTACCATCAGAGTACGCTGAACTTTGGTTGCCTTTAGTTTTTCCCTCTACTCAAAACAACAGGATTCCTTCACAATTTTAATCATGTCGCTTTCATCAGGCTCCATCGTTAGAAATATGATTGAATTTGACTCCTCCAGCTCCGCTCTCTTAGATAATATAATTGCTGCATCATGCAGTGGGCCCAATCTGAACACAAAGACGGGACTACGATGCCTACTTCAATTGGTGGAGACCTCCGGGGAAGAGGAGCCGCGCAACGGCAACAAACCAAAGTGCATCTGTTGAATCAATCAGCCGGAATCGTGTGAGTGTATTGGAAGGAGGAGCTAATCATGAGACATTTAAACAAGAGGAGGCACCACGATACGATAGAAGGCAGCCTGATGCCGCTCGTGTCGACAAAAATCACGAGATCCTCGGGAAGGCAGGAGTAACTGGTCTCACCCCTTTGGGTAGAGGCAAGTCAAAGGCGGCAACAATCAGGCACGAGAACTACGGGGATATCATCAATAGGAATAATGCGTGTGCCGGGTGCACAGTAAGATTGTATGATGATTCCAAGGTAGCCAACAACAAGAAGGTTGGATACAAGACGAAGGGGCTTGTTTGCGATCTCTGTGGGACAAGGGGCGTGTCCACATTCTGCTTGGGGTGCAAGCGCACCCTCTGTTTTGATGCTGACCGCAGCAAGCAGCTAGATGAGCTACTACGAGGAGAAGATGGTGACAGACTTCGACGTGAGTTCCCTGCGTTAGCCAAGCTCTCCAGAGGCAATGTGCCTGCATTCTACTGTCAAGTAGGACAGGTGAATGGCAGGAACTTCACTGTTGGACGGAGTTGCTATCATATTGCACACCCCCATCTTTTCTCCCCCCACACGCAGACCAACATGGGGGAGGATGCAAAGATGACTACACCACAAGAATAGCAAAGTTACGATCCTCCTGCCTTGCGTTGGTGAGGGTCTAGGCCAATTAGAAATCTCCTCGGATCCAAATGAATGATACACAGAAGTAGAAGCAGCCTCATGCCATAACAAATCTTTATCTAAGGAATAAATGAGAAAGGATTGCGTTGAACACTCATTTATAATTGATTGAATTTGATTATAGGTAGGCGCTAATCATGAAGGATATACAAGACATTGCGATACTGCGACGACATATAGCGACGTAATTCATTTCTCTACATGCTTGAATACATGCTTGAATGTTTTTGATTGAGTCATCGTGAAGAAAGCAGAAATAGTAAGATCATCAATGGCACAGCCGAAGCCCTAATCTTCAACCTGAACGACGAATTGGACTCAAAATCATCTGGAGCGAGTGGTGTACTTGATAAGATTAATGTATCTCTTAGTCCATATAATTTGATGTCAATTTCATCTTGTCTCACACGATCATACTTTGCAACAGGACTTAAACTGAGAGTAGGAACCATTGATGAACTTGGTGAATTGGATTGAGTCAGTGATGGTATTTCTGTTGGAGGTTTAGAGGCTTGGACACTCGGTTGAAGACTTGGTTTCAGTGTTAAAGTTGGGCTGTATGTTGGCACGCTCGGCCTTGATGAAGGTTTATTACTCGGAGACGATGAGGGTTTTGCGGTGGTTGGAAGAGGAGAAGGTGCTTTTGTCGGAATGACGGTTGTTGGCTCAATCGTTGGAGATCGCGAAGGTCGAGGAGACGGTTCATTTGTCGGCGGTGGAGAGGGGGGGGGCGATGGACGTGTTGTTGGAGCTGCTGAAGGCTTGGAAGTTGGCGAAGCTGTTGGATCGTCAGTCGGAGAGCGTGATGGAGTCTGAGTTGGCGCTGGTGAAGGCGAATTTGTTGGCTGAGGTGTGGGATCATGCGTCGGTTCGTTTGAAATTTGTGTTCTCGGTTGAAAGTTTTCGCAGAGAGTTGAACCAGATTTGTCGCTGCTTCTTCTACAAGCATTATCCTGGATCCAACCAAATGCCATGGACACTCGACTAAAGACGCCGGGAAGGTAAGCACATCCTATCCCCCAGGAAACAACACCAACTTGCATATCATTGGCGGCGCTATTTCCTCGAAATATCAGTGGTCCTCCTATTTGCATGGTAATATGTAAAGGAGACAAATATTTAGACCTGTATCCGATGTTGTATAAAATCCTCTACTTTTCCTCTCAAACTCACCTGAATCTCCTTGACAAGCATCTTGCCCTTCCGTAGACGTGCATAGCATACTATCGTGTATCTTCCCTTCGTAGTTCTCGCCGCCTTTCGTTATTGTTTCACAAGCCTCATTACTAATAACCTCCACACTTACGATATGGAGTTCATTCACCGTTATCACTGCTGAACCAGGGTCTACATCTCCCCATCCCATCACATGCGCAGTTGTCCCCGGTTGGGGGTATACGTCATCATTGTTCAGTGCTATCAGCGGAAAATTTTCATCCTGGATAGGCGTGGAAAGTATTACCAACCCGAAATCGTAACTATCTTTTGCATCGACATTGTACAATGGATGAGTAATTGTTCTGCTGACGGAAATTTTCTCCCCATCATTATCGTTAAAGTCATGCCTGCCAATCAAGACATCAAACTTTCCACCATTGATACAGTGAGCAGCGGTGAGAACAACATCCTTGAGGATTAGAGTGCCGCCGCAGAAATGGAAACCATTGTTGCTGTCTTGGAGTGATACAGTGTATGGATATCTGTCTTCCGGCGCCTCATTACCACCGATTATTCTTGTGCTGAATAGTTTTAGATTATTAACCTCTGTCTCAGCGCGTTGGCGCAGTAGTTGGGTGGATGATGCCATCATGACGATATGGGACAGAACGATGAAGTAGAACATTACCCAGACTAACAATTACGACGCCGATTTCGACATGATTTGCAGTTGTTTCCTAATGATTTTTGCCCCTACTCAAGTGCGTAGTAAGTATGAAGAGATCGCATTATTTGCAACGCGTGGCAAACCAAATTGATCCAATGATAGCTGCAACCGCCGGCCATCGACGAAAACATACGCTCTTCGCACTTTCCAGCCTTAGATACTTAGCTGGCTGGCTACTACTTTGCGCCCGAGTCTAGGCCTGAATACTGCATACATACTATGTGTGTCAAGTGACTCGACATGTTTATGCGCAAATTCCAAAATCAAATGATCAATTAGAAAATTGAAATGGATGGACCAAAGAACAACTACACATAATTATTATCTATCATTTTACGTAACCCTCTCAATCGTTACTCCAGTTCATGCTTGCGAATGGAGAAAGACGGGTCACAGACTGTTGCTGGCGATTCAACAGTGGAATAAGTAAAGTATCGCTGACAGTGGTCCCGGTCGTGAACTGACCTGGGTCCCGGTCGTGAAAAGAGAACATCATATCATATTTAGAGGTACATACGTACTTAGATTTCACCCTAAATAAGATATCGTAAGACACTCTTACATAAGTACCTATTTATCTCTCTGAGCGATATTATGGTGAATAAAAAAATCGGAAATTGTGACGTGCGTGACAAAAAATAATAATGGCTGTCTGCTGGCTTGTGATAGTAGCAGGGGGCCGACAAGCATTATTGTACTCTTCATTTGAATTCCAAAGAAGATAAGCACTTTTGGATGGCTGGTACGATCATATCTTGTGGATACATTTTAACACTATATAATCAACTGGACCGCGTCGGATCGACTATTACGTCTTGGAGGATTGCAAACGACGAAAGAACCAACACTCACATGGTCGGCATGAACGAAAATCGGTGCAAAGTAATCAAGGAGGAAGATGCCAAAAATGAAGGTAATGTCAACGGCATGAACAACATGTACAAAACCTACCAAGGTGCACCAGAACTAGGACAACAAAGAACCGATCTCCTTCCGCTAAATTCTTCACAAAATGTCTTGTTAGTCTACAGACTCAATGAAATGAGATCACTCGAAAGAATAAATTTCATCCTTGCAATAGCATGTCTTGTATACTGCGGGATCAACATTGCATTGATAATTGTCAACTATGTCAACTCACGACATCAAGAGGATCCACCAATCTCTGAACAGGCATTCCATCTACTTGAATTTTGGGCAACATTTTGCTTTGCAATTGTCACTTGCATATCATTAACATCGACACCCAAATCAATTTTGAATATCTACAACAATCCACTGACGTTGAGACTGATATTATTCTTTAATATTGTCGCTTCATCAATGCCTGCAATGTTAATGGCACTGGATACCAAATACTTTGAAGTAATGTCGCATCAGATTGAGTACTTGAATGAATTGACAATGAGTTTTATAGATTTGGTCCTGTTGTGGTCGCTCTGCAAGTTTGAGGGGGCAAATGCCGTAATGGCAGTGATTGCAAGCGTTGTGTCTTGCGTACAATTAGCAATATACAATGGCCTGGGAAGAACAGACGATGGGGAAATGATAGGTGAAGTACCGGCACACTTTCTTGAGTTTACGTTCGGTATAATATCTTCACTCATTGGGTTCGCTTTCTGTATGGATAACAAGTTTGTGTGTAAAAAAGAGATTGGTCAGATATTGTACGGGACACACATTGATTGTACCATTTGTCGGGCGAGCTTGACAGAATACAATGGAACATATGTTACATCTAGCAAGCCTAGTCTTGCTGTTCGCTATGAAAGCCTATGACGTGATATTATGATGTGAATGTACAACGACAGAGATATTTACTATGATTATGATAAGAGCACAGTTCTAGTTCATTTTTACATCGAATTTCTGTCCACTAATCGTAGCTTGGTACATCAATCCTCCAACAGAAACAGTGAACACTTTCATTCCCTTTGTGTATACTGGAGCAGCACCTTTGTCAGCACCCGAAACCTTAGTTTCATCAGGGGACTTACCAACTTGGATTCCTTGATTTCCCATAGTTGAACCCTTAGCCGAAGCTGCAGCAGTCAAAGCCACAACCTTTGCATCGGCAGCAAACTCAAAATTACCAGCGGTGAAGTTTTTGAAGTCAGCCTCGGTTTCAAAGAAGATGATTTCTTGATAAACCTCACCACCCAAGACCCAGCCAGCGCTCGCTTGTTTCAATTCGACGCTTCCAACAATTTCTTCCGATGGGAGCTTGTAGAGACTTCCCTTGCCGTATGCTCCGCCAACAAAGAAGAGACCTCCCTTAGCGACAGAGGGAAAGGCTGCGCAGCCGAAGGCGTTCTCAAAATAGGGTTTGAGTATCTCTTGCTTCTTGAAGGTGTCCATGGTTGTTATTGTGTAATTTTATGGCCACGCATGGCTGCCAGAACTTCCACCACATCTACTACGGACGACGTGGCATGGTGAATCTTTGTCACATTGCCCTCACTTTACCCAGCGCGGAAAAATATATTTTACTTAACTATACACACGCTCTTATTCGCCCAAAATGTCCAGGGAAATGACCCCATTACGAGAAACACATGCCCAAAAGGGCGCGTTCGAAACTCAGACCATCAGCCGCTGCTGAATTCCCCACCCTACATACCATATTCCACCACAAACTACGGAGGAAACCGGGATCATTCTGACCAGGCGGAGGCGCCGAGGAAACACAACACAAAGAAAGCGTGCTATTTCTGGCTGTAGTTGTGAGTAGCAGGGGTGGTTTGAAACATATACATAAATGTATGAGCTTGTGTGTTGTAGCTGTTGAAGGAAGCGGTTTCAATCTGTCATATCGGCTCAATCAATCTTGCCTGCTGTGAAGCGGTGTTCCTATGCTCTCTCATAAACTTATTCGGTGGTAACTAATCGATCAAAACTTCTTTTCTGCACTTCAACCTTCAACATCTCACCTCAGCCTCGCATATACGCAAACGAATGCCTTCAACACAAGAAGAGAGAGCAGCACGACGAGAATCTCGCAGATCCAACCGAGAAGAAAACAGCACCCGCCCCTCATTACAAGGATATCAAACCGAATCGGCTCGTCTATTCGGTGTGTCTGCGCAATCATCAGACGATTCTTCTGGACTTGATAATAGTTATAATAATAGTTATAACAGCAATTCGAATAAGCGTAGGTCGGGCAATCTGAACCGGAATCTGTCCGGAATTGAGGAAGGTATAGACTCCAGTGAGGATAATAATATTCACAGTATGCAACCTCCAGGACAAGACGCGGCACAGGGCAGATCTCCCCGTCATCATCGTGTTGGACCATTTAAGAAGGATAGTGATGATGATTACTGTGATGATACTGAGGTTGGCGAAAGTAGTGGTTTATTGGCTACAAACCCTTTTGCCGACGATGCAGAAGATGATGATTATTCAGGTGAAAGTGGCAGTAGGAAAAAAAGAGGAGGCTCCGCCAAACCCGAACGAGAGTTTCAACCTGCTAAACTTAACATGTCCGGTACGTCCGCTAGATCTGAAGGAGAAGACAAAGATTCCTTTGACGTAGATGACCCTCCATCCAAGGCCCGCTCTGGAAATTTGGTAGCATCCGCACTTACCACAAGTTCTTCCGGTACAATGCGAACAGCTAATACAGATGCCAAAGCACTGTCTCGAAAGAACGAGCGAGATAAGTTCATGGAAGTCCTGCCGGATGGTAATGACAGGGGGGACACGACAGAAGATTACGGAAGCCCTCTATACAACGAAACGAAACCAGGTCCGTTTGACGATAGTGATAGATCTTATGAACAACCCCGTGCATATCGCCCCTTTGCCAACGGCTCTCAAGGGTCGAGTACGGGAGAACATTATGCAAGTATGCAGGAATTACTTGAGGAGGAACGTTCTCGAAGTTTTGCCAATCATAAGCCAAGTCGATTTGGAGCCTTTTTGGAATCATTCCTCGGTGGTAAACGAACGAAGCGGCGCAAGATTACGTTGCTGATGATCGTAGTATTACTCTGTACCGCGATTGGTGTTTGCCTGTATTTTGTTCTCGGTACGGGTGGTGGCGGTGGTGACAAGAAAGGAGATGTCGACTCACAAAACATGCAGCAGATAGAGAGGCCCGGGCCCAACATCGTTCCAGGACCCAACATGGTTGGAAACGCGTCCGGCACAGATTCTACGTTTGGCATGGCTGAGAATTCAACAGATGATATCTTCAATTTTGAGCCTACGTTTCCGGGTAATTCAACCGTGTCTGGGGGGGATATATCGGTCTCTTCCAACGTTACCAATGGCCCCCCCGTGTTAACTTCATCACCTGCGCCCACCCCTTTTGTATCGGTTCCTGCACCCACTCCTCCTACATCGGGAGTAGCAAATTCTACTCAACCATTGGACGATTCATATCAACCCACTGGATCTCTCACGGCTGCTCCTTCTGCATCAAATCCTCCAATTGTATCTCCGACTAATCCTCCGATCTCAGTCACCGTGCCATCGGTTCAGACAGACATCGGTGGTGTAATGACGTTTAGTGAGCCGGTTCCTCAGGATACGGAAGCCAACTTGATCATATTCCTTGACGCATTGAAGAAGACGATCCGAGCTGCAGTTTCTCCATCACTGAATGCAAAAGATGAGCTCATTTACGTCGATATTATGTCCATTAATGGGTCTACGGTTGATTCATTACTTCAGCGTCGTCGCTCTATCCGTCGTCGTTTGCAGACAGGTTCATCGGTTGCGTATGAGATTGTTGTTCTGACTAGTTGCGATATCCCGGATTGCACTGACGCGGATACAGTTGCAAATGATGTATTTACTCGAGTAACAAATGAGATTTCATCATCGGTCTCTTCGGGTGACTTTACGTCTGCACTCGAAGTTAATATGATATCCTCCAGCGGAGGGAGTGTGAACTACTCAAGTGGTGTAGAATTGGGTGATTTTTCGGAGCCAGAATTCACTGTGTTGACTGACACTGCAATGGCAGATTATGGGGTCAATGACACTTCCTACGAGAATAGCACCATTCCTGTTGATGTCATTGCAGGAAATGAAACTGAGTTCATAGTTTCGAACGCAACAGGTGATAATGCAATGGCTCCAGATACATGTGAATTCTGTGAAGATGGCATCCCTGACCCATTCTTGGTGGTGCCTGATTCAGGCCTACCCTGCAGTCAACTGAAAGAGGTTGTCTATAACCAAGATAGTGGAAGTAGCACATGTTTGTCAGTGCGACAGTCTGAGGGGTTGTGCTGTCCGGGATCTGACACTGTATCAGACACGGTTGATAGCAACGAAACCATCGCAACAAACTTGACTTGGTCGGAAGATGATATCTATGATAGCAATGAAACCACGGCAACTAACTTCACCGGGTGGGAAGATGATCTCAATGATAGCAACGAAACCATGACAACAAACTTGACTGGTTCAGAAGATGATATCTTTGACAGCAATGAAACCATGACAACAAATTTGACTGGTTCAGAAGATGATATCTTTGACAGCAATGAAACCACGGCAACTAACTTCACCGGGTTGGAAGTTGATCTCAATGATAGCAATGAAACCATGACAACAAACTTGACTGGTTCAGAAGATGATATCTTTGATAGCAACGAAACCATGACAATAAATTTGACCGGGTGGGTAGATGATCTCAATGATAGCAACGAAACAACGACAACAAATTTGACTGGGTTAGATAGTGAAGTTGATGAAACTGATGTTGATGCGAACAACATGACTGATCCGTCCATCTACGACACATCAACTATCATTTTACCCAACATGACACTTACCGGCGACTATGCGAATTTCACGGATGCTTTCTATGACACCGACATTGATATTTCAAATAATACGGGAGGCGCGGAAGTTATGAATTCGACTCTCCCTGACGTCGATGGAACAGCAATGAATGCAACCGATGCTTCAACTGCGATCCTCGATGAGCTATCTCGCCCGTACACTCTATCTCACGAACTTCAAGGTGTAGCTGCAAGTGCGAGTTATGGGTTCTCAGTTGCGATGTCAAGCGACGGAAACGTACTAGCAGTCGGGGCCAAGGATATGACTGATGCATCGCTTGGAGAAGTAGGCGCTGTTCGCCTTTACTCGTTGGAGACATCGCCGCCAACATTGATACAAACTCTGGTAAATGAATATCCTTATGGAGAATTTGGCAACTCCATTGGACTATCAAACGATGGAAATCGTCTGGTCGTTGGAGCTCGCTCTGAGAACGACCAAACAGGCGTTGTTCGAGTTTATGAGAGGGACAGCTTTGGTCAATGGGTGCTGTTGGGTATGCCAATCAGTGGTAAGTCGAGTGGCGAAAGAGCTGGATGGTCGGTTAGCATCTCAGGTGATGGAAGTTCTGTTGCTGTCGGCGCACCAAAAGGAGGAGGAAGCGCAAGTGGCGCTGTATCTACTTATCGATTCGAGGATGGATTAAATTGGGCTCCTTATGGTACTGCGTTGGAAGGCGTGTCAGAAGAAGCGTTCGGGTATGCAACATCACTGTCCTATGATGGTAATCTCGTGGCTGTTGGGGCGCCAAAGGCAATGAATCCTGAAGGAGCAAGCAATGCAGGAAAGACATCTGTTTATCATTTGTATGGAACAGAGTGGCTCCCATTGCCAGGGAAAGAACTACATGGAACCTCTGCGGATGGTATTGATGGGACTTCTATCGCGTTGTCTCAAGATGGATCAATCCTGGTCGTTGGTGGTAAAGGAAGAGGTAACGACGACGGAGTCAAAAATGTTGGCAATTGTCAAATTTATGAGTTTGGGACAGATTGGGAGTTACTACACTCTATGGAGGGGCTAACAGAAAACGAACGGTTGGGTTCGTCGGTTGCAGTATCCCAGAATGGCAATGTTGTGGCATGTGGAGGGGAAGCGGCGATGTATGATGGCGTAGGAATAGGTATCGTTAGGGTATGGAATAAAGCAACTTCCATGTCTAGTGAAGTGTGGCCACGAAATAGTGACGGAGGTGCTTTGTTTGGTTCGACGTTGTGCTTGAAGGAAGATGGAAAGATTTTAGCTGTAGGTGCTCCGGGACGGAATATCGTGAATGTAGGAAAGGCAGGAGCAGTGGACGTTTATGAGGATTTCATTAATTAGATTTCTGTAGTTATATTAAATAATAGATTTATTGTGTGTATGAAGCTGCAAATGTACTTCATTCCGACTGTTGATGCAGGTAAGTTCAAGTACGTACTTATTTACCTACCTTTCAATAAACGAGGGAGTGAACACTTCAAGTTTACAAGTTTTAGAGTTGGACAGCGGAGAAAATATTGCAAAAAGACAATACAATAATGTCTTTTGCATGACCTATTTCTCTTTTACATTTACATACTTTCCTTGCACCTCTTTTCAGCGGGTTGCATACAACTCCTGTGTATTTACGTATTTGCACGCAATGACTTTTCTCTGGAGACCTCATATTTGTTTCTAGGAGTATTTCTGTTCGATTGACAGAAGCTGCTCTCTTGGTCAAACCAACGTTTGTTTATCTACGAGCTCAGTCCTAGGAGTGCAAATAACAAGGGTAAGGAAGCGCAATTGAAGACCTTCGACAGCCTGGGATGATGCTTTCCAATCCAAGACACCAGCATATGCAATTGGGAATGCAATTCAAGATTTTAGTAGTCTTAACAAACGAGTGGACTTCTCCTCTAAGTGCAGGTGTACTGATGTTGTATTTAGGTATCGTAGTGCTGATGAATCCAAATCATCTTACATTCGAAATTGTCTATAAACACATTTTCGAGGTTTCAGTTGTCGTACAATAGAATTAGAATATGCATGGGGCACTAATCTTTTTACTTTAAAGCAGTTCATCTATGGGTTTCTTTGAAGACTGATCATGTTTATACGTACATTTGACCCAAAACAATGCCATTTCACTCATCGCTCTCGTTCGATCTTCGCCTACGTTTACCAGTAGGAATCATCGTATTCGCGAAGTCTACAAAATTTTGTACCTCTTCAGGAGTAGGATTGCGACCTGGAAAGCACATGTTATTACGTGCGTCCTGTTGTCGTCCTTCCTGCTTCTCCGAAAAAGTTTGTTGCGAGTCAATGTGAGCACTACTTGTATTTGAATTCGAGGAGGGATCAAAGGTCGGTTCTGCCCACTTGAGAGGCCGAATGCTTGCTTTTCTTTTCGCCTCTGCAACTATTTTTGCTGACAGGCGAATTATTTCTTCACACCTTCGCTTCCTTGCAAGTCTCTCAACTTCGTCGCATTCATCCTTTTTGCGATGCCACTCAGTTGGAAGTTGTATGTATGGTATTGGCTCACTTGGTGTAGATGTGACTGATGATTGATCATCAACATCATCATCATCCAGAAGGGCTGGATGTTTGAGAGCCTTGGCCTTATCCTTACGATTGGTTGGCTTAGCCTCGACAGATTGGTCGTCATCAGATGATGACGAGTAACCATTCGTCATCGGATTCTTGTCTCGATATTTCTGCGACGCAGACATCCGTTGTGGTTGTTGTAAGCGGTCGCTGTTGTCTTCAGTATCTTAGGTAGACTCTGACGTCAAATTCATATTACCTCTTGATGATCTTTCAGATGCGATGACTATTGAACTTGTCTGGAGAATTGACGCCGTTCACTGTTTGATGTTTGATTTTATGTGTGCATGATCTACACCACCTGCACGCTTGGAATTTGGAATACAATACCGGCGAGGAGGAGGGCTTCTTCAAGTTGTAGTCTGGTCGTACTTTTCTAGTCGTAAAATTGGTCGGAGAAGTCCTTAGGCCTGCCTTGAGGAGAGGAAGAGGCGGGACTTCTCGAACTTAGGCCTCTCTAGGTAGGGAAGGGAAAACCGAGTAGCGGCTGTGGTTTTGTCACATCATCTTTTACAGGGACTTTGACTTTTGAAATCAGAGCCTGAAGTACCATACCATATTGTACACTATCTGTTTTAATATTTACACAACAAGCAGCAACAAGCCTATGATATGTAACAATCAAGCGATCACGATCTTTTTTACTAAACAGGCAGGGTAAGGTTCTCTACTCTACCCCAATCTCAGACAGGCACAAAGAGATTGGGCAGACAAGCAAGCAAGGACTCTCACTTCCGAGATGGAGGCAGAAT
>JALLBJ010000005.1:0-88240 GCA_036940105.1 Skeletonema potamos
ACAAATGAGTTTTCGTTCTTTCGTGAGCCCAGAGCCATGTCCGTTGGCCGCCCTACAGCGGCCCTCTCGTAATACATTCGTCAACCATCAAAGCCAGCAAAGTACTATTCGATCATGACGTCGACATCGTAGAGTCGATGATAATAGCGATAGATGATGATGGTGTTGGCTCTAAGCTAGGTACTATCTAACCCAAGCCAGCAATCCCCCAGAAGCCGATGATATTCCTTAGCAGTTTCACTCGAAATATAGGGAGATTTCAGCGTGGTGCGTTCCAAGCATCTTCGTTCTCGACGGCAGTAAAAGATGTCCGTTTGTCGAAGAGAATGTCTCAACTTGGAATATGTAGCAGACGAGAAGCTGCACGCCTACTGAAAGATGCAAGCGAATGCTCAAATCACAGAGCTTTAAAAGCTGTTATTTATGTCAGAGGCAACCCTGTAATGGGAGGTACAGGCTTCAAAGTTGCCCAAGATGAAAAATACATCGAGATCAGGTCTGGAGATGCTGCTACTGCTAAAGAAAGCGACAAAATAGATTTAAAAGAATATGTACCCTACGCTGAAAGATCTTGGCACGAAATTTGCGGTGATTCTATTGTACTAAACAAGCCAATTGGCTATGTTAGTGGGCAGGAAGAGCATCAACATGTGCCTGCCGTCCGTTTGCTCACGAGGTCCAATCATCTAAATACAGACGACGATGACATCGTATCATCACTTCAATTTACAAAAAAGAAATGGAGTGGTGTTGATTTAGAAACATCATCTGTGCCGACACATATACTCAACAAGCTCAACAGAGACGGGAAAACAGTAGCCGAGGAAGATAATAAATGGGAGGCAACATTGCAAGGATACGCCCCCGCAGGACGCCTCGACATTGACTCTACTGGCGTTTTGATCTTTACAAGGGCGGGAATAATGGCAAGGCGGTTGATATCACCGCAATCGAAAATACGCAAAGAATATATCGTCAAGGTAACACCTTCCGTGCAACTTACAGCAAAAGAGCGTGAAATGGGTGGGAAACTTCCACCTACGTCAACAGATTTAGAACCATTACTCAAAGGTGGCAGACGCTTATGGAATGACGCTAAGCCATTGAAGCCAGTTGTAGAGGCTGAGTGGCTACAACAAAACGATCCAGAAGGACAACAAGAAGTTAGAACATTGCGACTTGTTTTGCAAGAAGGAAAGAAGCGCCAAATCAGACGAATGTGTCGTGAGCTGTTAGGATTTCATGTTGTAGATCTCGTCCGAACTGCGGTAGGTCCAGTTAAGATAGATTCTGTCCCCGAAGGAAAATGGAGAACTCTGACGAAAGAAGAAGTGCAAGGAATTTTCACAGACAATAATCCGAAGAAGAAGAGCAAGAAGAAGGGAAAGAGCAAATGTATGGGCATTTAATATGATGGGCATTGTCCTGTTTAATAACACCTTTATAATGAGTCAATCTTTACGCTGAGTTTACAACGCGTTCCAATCAATTGGATCTTTACCATACTGCTGCAGAGCTTCGTTGGCTCTGCTAAAACATCTAGATCCAAGGAATGGACTAGCCGTTTTGTTTGCCCCCAGAGGACTTGGATGGCTAGAACGGATGACGGTGTGTTTCACTTCGTCTACACAACATGCCTTCTTTGCTGCTGGTCCACCCCACAATAGAAACACTACTCCCTTCTTCTCATCATTAATTTTGTTGATAATAAGATCAGTGAAGTCCTCCCAACCCATTTTTGCATGACTATTTGCTTCACCTCGCCTTACAGTGAGAATCGTATTCAGCAACAGTACACCCTGTCTTGCCCAACCTTCCAGATTACCATGTGCAGGAGGATCGATAGCAACGTCATCCATCGCCTCCTTGAATATATTGCATAAAGATGGTGGCGGTGTCACACCTTTTTTAACAGAAAACGCGAGTCCATGCCCTTGGCCCGGTTGATGATACGGATCTTGTCCTACGATCACTACCTTAACAACATGTAACGGACACAAATTTAGAGCAGAGAAGATATCTTTCACTGGAGGGTATACTTCAGCACCGCTACTTATTTGAGACTCTATTTGTTGTAACATGGATTGAAATTTGACAGAAGTCATGTGATCTTGCAAAACATTGTTCCAGCTTGGGTCTGTTAGAGAATTGCAGATAACTTCTCCAAACGCCTGCTCACTGTTTTGTAAGAGGGAATACCGCGTGACTCCCTTTTGAACAGTCTTCTTTTCAAAAGCAAGCGACGACGACAGGCTGCGTTTACCAATGCTATCTCCTCTATGACTGCCTCCATCATCACGCTGTGATCTTGGAATGAATAGCTGTTCCTCAGGGACAAACCATATCGTTCTGCCATGAGGTCCCGTCTCTTTGATAACGGGATTATTGTTTGGAGACACCAATTGTCCACAGCATTGAAGCTGGAACTCGAACTGTCCACGAGACCCATCCACGCTGCGATAGGTTCCTCCGTTCGGTCTAGTGAGGCCTTGTGAATTGTAAGAAGAAGTTATCACCTCACGCAACTCTTTGAACAAAGCCTTTCTTTGATCGACGCTGATTTCACTCAAACTTGCAAACGGATCTATCCTAGCTCTATACAAGCCTTCCGCAAGGATGTAATTGCCAACACCAGCAATTTTTGATTGGTCCATTAAGAATTTGCAAATATTTCTATTTTGTTTTGAATTGTTCATGACTTCCAGAAACACCTCCTCTGTTGTATTCTCAACATCAAGCATGTCAGGGCCAAGACTCGCCAGCTTTTGGTCTAGCTCGTCTGCGGACAGGGAAAATATCAAACAACCAAAGTTCCTAGCATCACGAAAATATATCTTTCTTTTTTGTCCATTTGATACGTCCATTGTTTCAAAGTACCATCGTGGGTCCGAGCCCTCTCTATCGCTATTTGATGCGCGAGGTTTGTTCACATCTGCTTCATTTACAAATCTACCCGTCATCCCAAGTGTAATCCAGATACTCCTTTGGTAATCAGGGTCTTTGTCGTTTGTTGCTGCGTTCTTCCCTTCATCGAGGACCATGTAGATGAATTTTCCTTTGCAGTTCAAGGATTTGATGATATCTATATTGTGATTTACTTCACCATCCTCATAGTCATGATTGGTTGTAGATACTACATTATATCCACCATTGCCTCCTCCAGCATCACTACATTCCGAGAAGGCGATTGGAGTGATCGTCTTTGCAAATGATTCAAAGCCTCGCGGCCTGGCACCTCGAACGTATCGGCCAGAAAGGAATTGGAAGTCTGTTAAGCGTTTGCCGACAGCAGGTTGTAACTGATCGACAAGAGTTCGAACTTCAGGTCCTTCTGGCATCATTCTCGGGATCGTTCGTCTTGTGGAGAGAGTCCGTCGATAAGAATGGTAATAACATGTCCTACGAAGTAGCTGCAGACCCAAAGCAGATGAGGAGGGCGTCATCATCGCAATCGTCAATAATATCCCTCCTTGCCTCTTTGTAGCTGTCATGCTATTCAGTTGTTTGTCCTCCCCTCGCAGGCGCTACTATTTTGTATGAGATTCGAAATGGCCACGCAACAAAAAGATGCCAAAAGCGAGTGACGATATGCTGGTCTTGATAGATGAGATAATCAACGAGTTTGGTTTGGAGTTGGAGAGGAGTCAGGCATCGTACTAATACTAACTTTCAGAGTGGAAAACGGCCACATACGAAAAAGGTCAGGTGTTAATTCAATGTCATCCGTGCGTGGCCTCTTGCTCTCTGCTCTCAAATCTTCTCAAATCAACAAGTATCTACCTCCGCTATCCTTGATAGCTTGCTTAAGGGGTAAAGTATGAATTGTACATACAGGGAGTACCCCGAACTATACCCCCCAAATTTCACCTGTCCCCCCCCCAAATGTCATGTCCGTGATTGTATCTAGATATGTACCGCGAACGATTACGATTGGAGCGGGCGTACATGTATTGATTAAATAAATATGGCAACAAATATCACCTGGCATCACAGCCATCTCACACGCGAAGATAGGGAGAGTCTTCTAAACCAGCGGGGTGTAACGTTGTGGTTTACTGGACTATCGGGGGCAGGAAAGAGCACTGTTGCCACAGCTCTGGAGCACGAGCTGTTTACAAACAAAAAATCAACCTACATTCTCGATGGGGATAACATAAGACATGGGTTATGTTCAGATCTCGGCTTCGGACCTGGAGATCGACAAGAGAATATTCGAAGGATTGGTGAAGTGTGTAATCTATTTACAGATGCTGGTATCATCGTTCTGGCTGCATTCGTTAGCCCATACAAGGCGGATAGAGATAATGTCCGTCAACTTTTAGACAAAACCCCTGGAAGAAAGAATTTCATTGAAGTACATGTGCAAGCAGATGTTGAAACGTGTGAGCAACGTGACCCGAAGGGATTGTACAAAAAAGCGAAAGCTGGTGAGATCCAAAACTTCACTGGCATATCAGCACCATTTGAAGCACCAGACAATCCCGAGTTGGTGCTAAAAACAGGAGAAAAGTCTGTGGAAGAGTGTGTATCCGAGCTAATGAAATATTTGAGAGAAGGGGGATATATATCCTAGAAAAATTCTTTGTAAGTCAGATTCAATTTGTCGCCAAATAAATTACAGTATTCTATCATACAGGATGTCCTTCAACTCATGTTTCATTGCATCAATCTGTGCTCACTCTGATCATCCTGATCAAGTCTAACAATTTTCATATATATGAAAAGGCAAAGACCTGTCCGCGTAGTTCATATCCCCCCCCATCTAGCATTATCCCAAACCTACTTTGTTACAACAATTTGTCTTGGGCCAGACAATGGCTCCTTTGCTCTGTGAATTGCATAATCCTCATAAATGGCGTAGTCGCTCGCCCTGTATACCTGAATGAAGTAATTTAATTTGGAAGTACCATCATCTCCTAGTTCCATTCCCTCCAACGCAGTCTGAATATCCTTCTCAGACGGCTTCTCAACGGCATCCAATCCTGGAAGCGACCCACCAACTGTGCGAACAGCTGCACCCGCTTTTTTCGCCAAGCCAATAATCGATGAAGCAGCACCATATGCACTTTTCTGTGGTTCTGTAAGGAATTGTAATGCCTCGGCCTTTTCACGAAGTGTTTTTGCCGCAGCCACGGCCTCACATGCAACCGCAAGATCGGGTGTAACTTCAATAATGGCACCAACTATGGGACCACCCTTGGTCATGGGTGTGGTGGCAGCAGGTGCGCTTTTGATTGAGAATTCAAAGGGGTAATCGCCATCATCTGCCTTGGCACCATCGGTTGATTCTGGTTGCATAGACATCTTGTTAACTAACTCCGCAGGTGCAAAGCGATCAATGTTGGTAACACCATCTCCCCCCGAAATGATTGCCGTGGTTTGAGTGACAAACTTCTTCTTAAAGATTTCGTATTGGTCAACATTGAAGTTAGCCTCTAGTTGGGCAGGATCAATAGGATCTGCACCGGGTTGGTATTGGCTCAAGTAAGCATTCATATTCGCCTTAAAGTTGGCACGGTCCTTTTCTTTCCCGGTAAACTTCAGCTGCTCCGAGTCCACAGCAGCGGGAAGATCACTGGGGAACGCTTCCACATAATCTAGAACATTTGCTTTGAAGTCGGATAAGAATTGGTACTGATTGGAGTTGAAGTCGAACGAGGTGAAATCGTCCCCCGAAACTGTTTTCTCCACCAAATCGCGAAAGTTGGCCTTGCATAAAGCGTACTGTTCTGCGACGGCGGTTCCAGGTTCCGACGTCAGTCCTTTAATAGTGTCAACCATCTCATCATGGCCAGAGTGTTGGCCATCTACCACAGCAACAACTGCATTACCAGAGGCCGTTGCCAATTGAACTGCTGACAAACCCGCCGGTCTAGAGGCACCGTACACGAGCACGGTTCCAGTCTTCCCCCCCTCCGAAATTTCACGTAGTGCCGCTGCACCCTCCGCTGCGGGGCGGAGGAACGCTAAATATTCCAAAGGAATAGTTTGAGCGGCGGAGGCACCGACGTTGCCAAATCTGCCGTGGACTACCGATCCGCTGGGGCCAAAAGCCGCCGAGTCAAGGGCGGAAATTGTACCCTTAGATAAATCGATAGAGTGCACAGATGAAACTGGCTTTCTAACATAGGCCATGGGATCCATGTCCTCTTCATGCTGATCACCAAAACCATGTGGAGGTGGTTTTACAGCATCCATGCTGAAGTTTGGTGGCAGCTCCTCAATTTCCTCGCGAACTTGCATGCCCATGTTACGGACTGAGGCTGATGAAACCGCCGCTGCAGCGCGAGACCGAGCTGCGAGCCTAGCCAGGGTTGATGACGATACAGACAACATCGAAATAATTGTTCTCCCGTTCGGTGATTGAGGAGGCAATCAAGCTAGTGGTGATGTGTAAAATAAGGTGTTAGCAGTTATTTTTTTGCAGCGAAAAAAAAATTATCTAACAAAGGTCTGTAAAGTTGCATGCGCAAAGTGAGGAGAAAGGGTAGCCCAGAGAAGGGACACCGCGGTTACTCTGTATCTGTATGTTGTGCTAACTCAAAATGGAGCCTTCCGTTATTGCTCAGATGCATCTAATTAATATGAGTATTTTTAAAAGCATAAACGCAATACTTTTACTTCAAACTAGGATCGGTGTTCTCTACAAGATGGTGCAACCATTACAAAATTGTTCACCACCCTTCTCTTCTGGTGCAGACTTGGTAAGGTCGGCAGGAGGGACAGGCACAGACTTTGAGACGACAGTTTTCTGCACAGTATCCTCTGGTGCTACAGGGACTATCTCCTTCTTCAATGCAACTGAATCCTTCGGTGTCGCTTTCATACCGTAGTTTCCTTCAATGCTTCCGTCTTTTTTGAATACGATCTTTTCTGTCTCGAGTCGACGCATATCATATCCTCGCATTCTTATAATTTCCACGTCACTAGATGCATTTGGCTCCTTTACCCATCCTCTATTCTTTACAGTTAAGTTGCGGATAACTCCAGATGCACCTTCCTCACACTCGATTACAGCAGCACCATCTAAATCTAAGCTCTCGATGGTCAAGCCTTGTCCACTCAACACGAGAGAAGACCTTCCAGATATCTTCACCGTAGCTGGATTTGGGAATTTCGTCTTGAATTCAGTAGCACAGGCTGCAAAAGAAGGCTTCAACACACAATCAGGTCCAGAGGTAACTTCAATACCATTGAAGGTGACCTTGGAACCTTCTTCTACCTGACATCCAATCGAGCGCAAGATGCGAGCCACAGCGCTATTTTGGTCGGCTTCGCCCGACGCTGCGACACCAGGATGCGTTCCGTTTCGCTGCAAAGCAACGCCGTCTACAGTAGCATTCTTTACTGGTGAGAAGCACAGCTCGCTTGCTAGACTAGTGAAACCTACCTTCTCCGTCTCGGCACCTTGGAGGACCGTGGGAAAGTCCTGCATCATACATTCAAGACGAGTTGGCTTCTTGAATACCGTCTTTTCAGCGTCAGCGTACTTGGGATTCACAAACTCCGGCATAACACCCTTTGTCCTTTCAAGGATGCTGACGTAAGAATCCAAATTGAAGACGAGCTGGTTGATATTACCTGGGTAAGGCGAAAAGCCAGATTCATCGTTAACATCACCCTCTGGGGATACTGTCGCTCGGAGGAGCGGGTCCAGTTGATTATATTCGACATTCATAGTCTTTTGTTGATCTCCCTTCGTAAGCTTTGTGATAGCACCAATCGCCTGCTTTGCCTTCCTTGGGCAGGTGATTGAGTTCATGATTAATCCCATTTTCGATGACACTCCCAATGATAGGGCGAGAGTATGGAATGCAAGACCGTTGGTATCTTGGAAAAATACGGTCCATTTCATCCCCTGAGACTGCCACGCTTTGGCAACGCCATTGGAGTGAAGTAACGCATGGATATCTCCATGACCGTGCGGCTTCATCTGAATATCATATGGATCCTCGGTATCAAGTGCAATATGAGCATCGTTATCATACAACGCAGGAACTCCCTGTCCCTGTTGCACAATTGTGATTTGGTCTTTCTCCATTCCAAAATAGTTGTTGGCGCTCAAGAGTGCGACGGTCTTTGCATTGGTATCTCCACTCGTCATAATGCAAAGAGGAAGCTTTTTACCAGGCTCAGCATATCGAGATTGAAAGGCGAGGATTGTCTCAATATAAAATTGAATGTACGATGTTCCGGTGGCTAGCTCGGTTGGCAGACCGATCTGATTGAAGAACAGGGATAAAATAACAAGAATCAGAATGTACAATATATTGTAAACGACGACAATTTCATCTTGAGAACAGCACCATCACCATAAAAAGATATATTATATGCAGTGCAGCCCAAGTAACAACAACATCTCACCTTAATATCACCATAACCAAGCCTCTCACCCAATCCACCAGCAACCAAAACAAACCCACACTTTCCAACCTCCTTCAAACCCAACTGTTCCGTACTCAAAAACGCATCCGATCCCACCTCAAATGCCTCACCTTTCGGAACACTGGGTATCCATCCCTCCAAAGGATTTTCACCCCGACGACTTTTTTCAAGAAGGGCAATTGCATTTGATAGGTATCCTGTGAGTCCACCATCTGGATAGGATTGATCGACTAATTCAAGTTTGGCAATGAGTGCCTTCTTTTTATCATCATTTCCATCAGGACTCCACTTTTCGAATAAATGACGTTGGTTAGTAGTTCCGGGCAAATTGCACAATTGTGTGGCAAGTGTTTGTTGTGCCGGCGTGAATAGAGAAATTGAATTTGCCAGCCCGAGGGGAAGAGCATCAGCAGCGGCTTCTGGCGCTGCTGATGTTGCAGTTGCTGCTACTGGTTTGGCATCCGAGTGCAAGAACTTGCAGTCGTCACCATTTCTACACTTTCCCTCAGCGTAAAATTTGCAGACGGTGGAGCTTGGATCGAGAGGGGGCGACCTTGCACCACTGCTGTTCTTCCTTGCCTGCGACGGCTTCTTCTTTCTGTTGTTGCCCTTTTTCTTTGCCATGGTTCTGATATTTGTTGATGGTTAAGTTCTCCTCAGTTGATTGGTTGTTGATAGCAACGGCTCTTATCGCTTCACAATGCTGGAAGAACGGAGACTCCTTTTGGATTTTTTTTTAGGGTGGATGGAGATGGAGAGGCGAGGAGGTTGCTCGAGAAAGATCTCCGGCTGTCGCATCCAGGATGGAAAGTCGCATCTTGCGGACGGCATCTCCATCGAGCGGTTCATTCGAAAAAAAAACGGACTCGCCGATGATGCTTCCATCGTAGAGAAAATTTCTCGTGTAATACAACCATGACATCGTTAGCAGCATCATCGACAATGGCTGCTGCTCAACACAACGGCGGCGACATCCTCAGCGCCGACCAAAACATCCAATGGCTCAACCGCAATTCCTGCCTCGCCATTTGTCAACAACGACGTCAGAAACTCCTAGAGGATGAGGCCGACCTCATAGAAATGAGAGATCAACTCATGAGATCGCAGAAAACAACCTTTGTGAATGGACTGTGCACTCTTAGCAGGGATGTCAAAAAGATGACTGTGAAGGAATTCAATGAAAAATTTGGCTGTGATGTCGTCAATATGATTCGGAGGCAGTTGGCTGCTACGTCAGCGGTGGCGGAGAATAATGGTGGTGCTGAAGATGATGAGGATGGTGGTACATCGAGTGGGAAGAAGCGCAATCGTGTCATGGGGATGCAACAACAGCAACAATTTTCTACCACCGCTTCGGTCGCGGGGATGTTGAGTTTGAAAACACCAGCAGTGGGAAGATTTGGTGCTGGACGACCTCCAATGACAATTGCACGCACGGCTCGTAAAGGAGAACGGCTCATTGTTCAGTGAGTACATCATGTATTGATTGGAAATGATGTGGTAATAATTTTGGAACAATACTTGTGCTTTATTCTTACACGCTCTCTCCACCATCGGCGAAATCATATTCACTCATTTTTCTTTCCCTGATCATTCGCTACATTTTTCAGATCACAAAATGGATCCCCAATCGATCAATACGATCCAGGAGAATTGGTCATCACAGTAAAAAAGCCACGTCGTGCTGCAAATAGTAAAATGATTGCTCCGTCAATCCCAATAAACATTGAAATTGGTGTAGGGAATGGAGAAACAATTGATCTTTCAGACCCCAATCAACGGAGGAATATGGATGGGGAGCAAAAGGCACATGCGATGCAGCAGTTGATAGCTATGCAAGAACAGATGAAGAATTTGATGGCTGATTGGTAATATTGACAATATTTGAACATTGGTCGGAGTGCATATTATTATATGATTCGGATTACGTTGATAGAAATTGAGGCACCCATTTCAGTTTGGATGAAGATGATTGACGAGTAGGAGTCCCAGTCGGTTTGTAACTTTCAGGGCTACTGATTGTCTCATGTTATAAAGCGATTTTCGTATCCAATTCTTTCCACTGTCATCAGAATAATCCTTTTGCATGTAAATTGTTGGCAAATCCCATTCTTTTCAGTTGTGCATTGTGCCTATTTACACTGCATGGATCAAGATTCTTTCCATCATACGATGAAACCACCCGGCCTGACTTGCGCATAATTGGCTTGCCATCTGCATCCTTCTCCCCAGAAGAACGATAGATCCATCGTGTTACACCACTTTGATTGGTTTCTTGTGTTGTAATTGCCTCCTCCCCCACTGCAGCATTACTTGTAGTTCTCCACATGTCTTTTGGTGTTACTATTCTCAAAAAGGCAATTTTTTTACCTGCCTCTTGTATCAAATCGGCTATTTTTTCAGAAGACGTTTCATCCGCATGTTTTCTATATCCATCGCGTAGTTGTTTCCATGCTCCTGTTTGTTGTTTATCTGGCAATCGACGAACCAACTTTGCTAGAGATCTGTACGTGTTGATTACTATTGTGGACTGGTTACTCATGGCGAAATGTCAATTTTGCAGTGATAGCAAGTAGATCTAAGGGTGTGAGCGTTGATTGTTGTTCCTCCTTTGTGTAGGATTGTTCAACACAATAATGAAATCGATCATTTGTAATATTGTACCTTATGTATCTTGACAAAGGAATGGGGCCCGGGGGCGATCCCGAAACACTTACTGCTTACTATTCACGATGTTCCTATCTTCGTTCCTCAGATTTACGAATCTTGGACGTACAGGCGAGGCAAGAGGCAAGCCACGTGGAGCGTGGAGAAAGCTAGCAAACCGACACCCTCGCTCGCCACAAGAGCCATCCAATCAAGAAGCAGGCGGCCCCGCCAAGCAACAGCAACTCAACACTGTGTTACAATATCTTGTCAATTCTTTACACTTCATCTTTGTTGTATTTAATTAAAAAACAGTCAAGATGGTGCGTTATCATGTTGGGATCTATTATCAACACCCCTGGATGAAGATGAGATTAGATGGCGATCCTCTGTTTCTGTCTTGGCAGCGTTCGGATCTTCTGAAACGCACCCTTGTGGGAGAAATAAGATGCAGAGGGGACATCGAATCTTATCCTCCATATTTTGCTAATTGTGCATATCAAACGATGGACAAAATTTCTAATGATGTACTATCTCTTTACTCCATACACAGGTGAACTTCACAGTAGACCAAATGAGAGCCATCATGGACCTGAAGCACAACATCAGGTCCATGTCTGTGATTGCTCACGTCGATCACGGTAAGACCACCCTTACCGACTCTCTCGTCCAAAAGGCCGGAATTATCTCGTCTAAGGCTGCTGGTGGAGCTCGTTACACTGACACCCGTAAAGATGAGGCCGAGCGTGGTATCACCATTAAGTCCACCGGTATTTCCATGTTTTTTGAGTATGATCTTAAGGCAGGAGAAGTTGCCGGTATGTCTGCTGAGGAGGAAGCGGAAGCAAAGGCCGCCAGTGAGCAGGCTATGGAGGCCGACGCTAACGTTAAGATTACTGAGAACTCATTTCTCATCAACCTTATTGATTCCCCCGGTCACGTTGATTTCTCGTCTGAGGTGACTGCCGCCCTTCGTGTGACTGATGGTGCACTCGTTGTAGTCGATACCATTGATGGAGTGTGCGTACAAACCGAGACTGTGCTTCGTCAGGCCATCTCTGAGCGTGTCCGCCCCGTTCTCATGGTTAACAAGGTTGACCGTGCTCTTCTTGAGTTGCAACTTCCCGCTGAGGAACTTTACCAGGCTTTCTGCCGTTCTATTGAGTCTGTTAACGTAATTGTTGCTATGTACAACGACGAGGCTCTTGGAGACTGTCAGGTTGACCCCACTAAGGGAACTGTTGCCTTCGGATCTGGTCTTCACCAGTGGGCCTTCACCTTGAAGCGTTTTGCCAAGACCTACGGAGCTAAGTTCAATGTTCCCGAGGATAAGATGATGGCCAAGCTTTGGGGAGACTGGTACTTCGATTCTGAGCGTAAGGTGTGGACTTCACAGAACAAAGCAGGAAACCTCGAGCGTGCTTTCTGTCAATTCATTGCAACTCCTCTCACCACTCTTTTCGAGGCTATCATGTCCGAGAAGCACAAGAAGGTTGAGAAGATGCTTAAGGCCATTGGTGTTGAGCTCAAGTCTGACGAGAAGGAGCTTGTTGGAAAGCAGCTTCTCAAGCGTGTTATGCAGAAGTGGCTTCCAGCTGGAGACACCGTTTTGGAGATGATTGTGCTCCACCTTCCTTCTCCTGCTAAGGCCCAAAAGTACCGTGTCGATACCCTCTACAACGGACCTCTTGATGATGCCACCGCTACCGCCATCAGGACCTGCGACACCCGTGAAGGTGCTCCTCTTTGTATGTACATTTCTAAGATGGTTCCCACCTCCGATAAGGGACGTTTCTACGGTTTTGGACGCGTGTTCTCTGGAACAATTGCCACTGGTCAGAAGGTTCGTATTTTGGGACCCAACTACGTCCATGGTAAGAAGACTGATCTCTGGGTCAAGAACATTCAACGTACTGTTATCATGATGGGTCGTTACACTGAGCAGGTTGCTGATGTGCCCGCTGGTAACACTTGCGCCTTGGTTGGTGTTGATCAATACCTCCTCAAATCCGGTACCATCGTCACTGCCGAGGATGCCCACACAATTAAGTCAATGAAATTCTCCGTCTCTCCTGTTGTGCGTTGCGCCGTTGAGCCAAAGAATTCTGCCGATCTTCCCAAGCTTGTTGAGGGAATGAAGCGTCTTGCTAAGTCCGATCCGATGGTTTTGTGTTACACCGACGAGTCTGGAGAGCACATTATTGCTGCTTCTGGTGAATTGCATTTGGAGATTTGCTTGCAAGATCTTCAGCAAGATTTCATGGGAACTGAGGTCAAGGTCTCTGACCCCGTTGTTTCCTTCCGTGAGACTTGCAGCGCCAAGTCTAACCAAACTTGTCTTGCCAAGTCTGCCAACAAACACAACCGTCTTTTCGTTGAGGCTGACACTATTGGTGCTGAGCTCTGTAATGCTATTGATGAAGGTGACATCTTTGCTGGTGCCGATGCTAAGATCCAAGGACGTAAGCTTGCTGATGATTTCGGCTGGGATGTTTCTGAGGCTCGTAAGATTTGGGCATTCGGTCCTGAGGGAACGGGACCCAACCTTTTCGTCGATACCACTAAGGGAGTCAACTATTTGATTGAAATTAAGGAGTCCGTCGTCGGAGGTTTCGCCTGGGCCACCCAAAACGGACCTTTGGCTGAGGAACAAATGCGTGGTTGCCGTTTCAACCTCATGGATGTCGTCCTTCATGCTGATGCTATCCACCGTGGTATGGGACAAATCATGCCTACCGCCCGTCGTGTGTGCTTTTCTTCAATGTTGACCGCCGAGCCCGGTCTTCTTGAGCCCGTTTACTTGTGTAACATCTCCGTGCCACAAGATGCCATGGGTAACGTTTACGGTGTCCTCACTCAACGTCGTGGACACGTCTTCTCTGAGGAACAAAGGCCAGGAACTCCTCAAATGACCCTTTTGGCTTACCTCCCTGTTATGGAATCTTTCGGTTTCACTGCCGATCTTCGTTCAAATACTGGAGGAAAGGCTTTCCCACAATGCTCATTTGATCACTGGGAGAGTATGACTGGATCGGTATATGGAGGAGGAAAGGTTGCAGAAACAGTAGTGGCTGTACGTAAGCGCAAGGGTCTTAAGGAGGGAATCCCTGAAATTAGTCAGTACCTCGACAAGCTATAAACTTGCCCAGTAGTGTTAGATTGTGGACACAGAAATAGCAATGAAGTAATAAAGAATTGAACGTTTGATAGATACCCTATTATTAGCCTTTAGCAATCAGTTAGTAGCCTTTTAATACCGAGGCATGCTAGGATCGACTTCCTTCTGCCAACGAAGTATCCCTCCTTCTAAGTTGTACAGGCGCCTCGGATCGACACCGAGCTCAATTAGCTGAGTGCATGCCTTCTTCCCTCTCACACCAGCCTTACAGTAGACCAGAACCTCACCATTTTTAGGAATATGATGCGGACGTACTGTTCTGTGGGGCACAACAAGGTCAGTGAATGGAAGCGCCACTATGTCGTTTTCAGTTTGTAGACGAACATCAAGTACCCAGGGCGACCATCCGCTGGAAAGTTTGTGAAGACATTCATCTGGAGTTATTGTATGGAAGGCAGCTTTTGCTGTAGAATCGTCAGATAATGCTTCATCCATTGTTCTTCCATTAGAGGGAGCATCAACATCTTTCAATGCAACAGCTGGTTTTGGTGTGATGGCCTTTGGTCCAGCACAAAATCCTTGATAATCAATCAACTCGGACGGTTGCACTCTGCCTGGTAATTTGGTGACACCAATCTCATTGAACTTCATAGCTAATGCATCAAATACCAACACTCTTCCATTCAAAAGTCCCTTATCCTTTCCAAGTATGATTTTGAGCGCTTCTGTAGCTTGCAAACACCCCATCGTCCCAGGCAATACTCCTAATACACCTCCTTCAGCACAGCTTGGTACATCGCCCGGAGGAGGTGGAGTTGGTAACAAATCACGATAATTTGGACCTCCGTTGTAATTGAATGTAGATAGCTGACCTTCAAATGCAAGGATTGCAGAGTATACCCAAGGAATTCCTAATATATCACATGAATCATTGATTAGGTACTTGGTAGGGAAGTTATCGCTACCATCCAACACAACATCCCAAGATTTTGTTTCCGAGAATCCTTCACCCAGAATCCTCATAGCCGTTTCGGATGTGAATTCTTCCTTGTAAAGTCTAACATTGACGAATGGATTGATATCCCGTATGCGGCGCTGCGCAGACTCACATTTAGACACATCAATTGTCGATGTGCCGTGGATTATTTGTCGTTGTAAATTGGACTCATCTACTGTATCAGCAT
This sequence comes from Skeletonema potamos, assembly GCA_036940105.1. NCBI lineage: Eukaryota > Bacillariophyta > Thalassiosirophyceae > Thalassiosirales > Thalassiosiraceae > Skeletonema > Skeletonema potamos. Next base: position 15,334 of record JALLBJ010000005.1, read on the forward strand.
CAACAATACCAATGTGACCTACTCCAGCCGCCGCAAGATACAAAAGAGCTGGAGATCCGAGCCCCCCTGCTCCTATGACTAGAACACTGGCATTCTTGAGAGCTTTCTGGCCAGCAACGCCTACATCTCCCAGCACCAAGTGACGCGAATATCTTGATATTTCAGCATTACTGAGTTCTTCTTCTGTTGCATGCAGATGATGTTTGGATTGTCGTGTCGAATGGCCTATTGCTAGACGAGTTGCAACTTTTGCACCACCACTACGCATGGCCGCTATGAACGATGATGATGAAGAGGGGCAGAATGCACTAACAAGCCCTGGCAGCACTGCCAGCGCTTTGACAAACCAAGCGAGTGACCTCGCCATCATGACGCATGGGCCAATAACGAAGGAAGAAGGATAGAGGTGTGATGTAGTTGGTGTTGGAAAAAATATGTAAGGATGAGAAAAGCGAGTATCGAGCGAAAATATCATTAAAGGTATTTATGTAGACTATTGTACCATACCATCATAAAACTGTAACCAAAACAAAGCAACGCTAATGCATTGGAAAACTTCTTATTTTTGGCAAGCAACAACTACGACTAGAGTAATTCAACAATGTGTTGCTTTTGAAGGACAAGCGATGTTATTCAGCTGCTACGGGACAAAATTACCAATAACGAGAGAAAGATTACAGACAAACGTCATCAATCACTAGGGGTAAATCCCATGGGAGCGTTCCAGATCCATTTATTCGCGGCGTATTTGACATCATCTTCTCCAATCACTGGGCATGCTCCATGCAAAGAATTCGGATCCATTTGTCCTCTAGCGTCCAAGCTGTAAAAGATGATGACCTTGCCTTTCTGTGGCTTCACCTTTAACCCATAATTGCAATCAGAATGGACGTAGCCCCGCGGAAGTGGCCGGTTGCGAAAATTTGGAAAGATAGTTTCTCCGCCTTCCTTGACAGTTGTTAGGTACCAAAACACGGTGGCATATCTATTCCTTTTCCCATTTTGAATTAAATTCATTGTACTCTTGTCCGATTGGTAGTCTCTTGGATCGAAATAGTCATGGTGAGCATCATACTTCTCATGTTGGCCGTATCTCAATACTTGAAGAACCTCTTGATGTCCTTTCGGCACTCGCGACAAGGAAGCTGTACGATGATCAATTGCAGTCAATATTGGGTCACCGCCAGACGAAAGGAATGCTGATTGAGAAGTCCTCCAATTGGATGCAGCCTTGCCCTTATCTACATCCTTGAGCGAGACAGCAGAGTATTCCATCCGTGGTCCAGCCGTTTTGGCAATGTGATCACACTCTTCTTCTGATAGAAATCCTTTGATCGACACAACCAGAGGAGTCATAGATAATGTTTCAATAGTGATATTTCGCTTCTCTGTAGAATAATCATCAGTAAAGTCTAAGGTTGGAGATAGTTCAATTTGTCGTTGAAATCCCTCACGTACACCAGGCCATCTCCAATTCCCACCCTGAAACACAAGTACCATCCCCGACGATGCCAAAGTTTGTAATATATGTGTGTTGGATGATAATGATGCAACATCATCACTATTATTACCTCCCTTTGACACTACATCATTCTCACCAACAATTCGTTCACCCAATGGAGTAAAAATTGCCCATGGTTGCTGCCGCGGTCCCTCGGGCATTAATTTCAATTCTCGAACCAAGAGCTGTTTCACTTCATTCCAATGAATCGATGCAAGACCACCACTACCAGTGATTTTTTTGCGTTGATACATTTTAGGTTTGACCGAGTTGTTCAAGAAGGCAAATCTCAAGGTGTTACTCTCACCCACATCATTGTGAATTATTGCCTCGCCATTTGCATTGAGATTAAGTGCTTCAATACACACAATATGAAGACCAGGAACGGGCGTGTCGTGTAAATAATTTGCGAGATTGGACGCTGTGCAGGGCGTGTGTGGTGGTAGCCGGAGCTTGGATGAAAATTGTGGTGGTACCTTCACGTCCGCAGATGATGATGATGATGATGGCGGCGACGACGACGAGATGCTCAACTGTGTTACAACACGACGCATTGGTGGAGAGAGTATCCCCAACACGAATGCAATTACTGCCACAAAGACGCTTGCAGATGACGACGACGCTGCAGGCGAAGAAGTCTTCTTCTTCTTTGCCAATGACCCATTGGTCGTCTTGGCGGTCTGATCCTTCTTCATCGGTGACATGGTGATCAGCGGGTTGTGGCTATACTCTTCTAGAGGGCTGGCGTACGAAAATTATGATTATCGCCGCCGTTATGCGTCGTTCGTCGTTTTGTGTTGATGAGTGATGAGAACTCTGCACGTCTGCCGATGAGAGTGAGTTGATCTTAGCTACTATCATTTCAACATTCACAGCAATAACGACAGAACAAAGATGATGACCTCTGACCAGCCAGAGCTCTGCAGACTCGAGCGTCCCATAGAAATATACGAAAACGAACGCCTCTGGATAGGACGCGGCTTCTCCAAGGCAGGTTTGCTACCAACTGAAAGAGGGCCCTACTCTACACAAGATGGTTCACTGAGTTGGAAGTCGATGAGAGAAGCAAGCTTGGCTCTGTTGAGGGGAGATGTGGCCTCATCTTTTGATAATAAGGAATGGTATAACAATGGCAAAACTGATGATACTGATGCTGCAGCTGCAAAGAAAGCAATATGCCGTCGCGGATGGTCGTTTCATGAAGAAAACAGCGATGAACAAGATGCCGATGATTACGAATGCAGCACTACACAAACCAACAATGGCAACAGTACAAGTAGCGACAATATGAGTGATGATGAGTACTGGGGATTTGTACCATGCTGTGGTGCAGAAGATGGTCCATCCGATGAAGACGGATGGCAATACTTCCCAGACTTCAAGGAACAATCCTTGTCGTATCCAAATAGAAAGAGAGGATTGCTTGATTTCGTCAGACGTAGAAAGTTGCGCAGGATGGCAATGTTCCGACCGGACCATTTTCTTCCTAGGGATGTATACAATAAGTGCGACTATTGTGACTCTAGGGCAGTGCAGGTTCTTTCGGATGCCATTCTTGATGCTCTCTCTCTTGCTTCACTCTTTGCATATGGACCAGCTAATCCAGAGAAAGTCACTGATGCACAAGTGATTCCGCTCAAATCGAAATTAATTGACACGCTTCAAATTGGGAGAAACTGGCGCAGTGATTCGAAGACGGAGGAGGATACTAACAATCTTGACGATGTCAGGGAAAGATTGTGCACTTTTGCTGAAAAGTCCATTGGTAAGCCAGGACCTATAATGCATCTCCTCAATCCAGACGTGGACAAAAGTATCCAGGCGATTCAACCACTTCGTAGGAAGGTAATTGCAAAATACTTTACTGACCACGAACGCGTATCATTGGCTCGTCTACTGATTAAGGACATAGATAGGGATGCATATGAGCTCCACTGCAAGAACGAGACTTGCGCCAGCTTAATACACGCAGGTTCCCATCATGGGAGCAAACAGGACGACTCGACAGCTTGTCCATTTCACTATATTCCTTGCCCAAATTACAAGTGTACTGTACAAATATCGAAGAAATACACGAAAGAACACGATGAAGAATGCGGATACAAACTCCTACCATGTCCAAGCGGGTGTGGAATCGAGGTTGCTCGTAATGATATGCATGTTCACGTAACAACACGTTGCAGTCTGCGGCAAGCGGAGTGTCCTTTATCAATCGTCGGATGTACTGCTACTGTTCAAGCCGCAGATGTCACAAAACATCTTAATCAGCATGCAGATACACACCTTATGCTTTTATCCACACGTATGATGGAATATCAAACACTCTTCAAACAATTTGATTCCAAGATCAAAATTCTAGAGGAGAAGATTGCCAAGCTGGAGCGTGAGTTGGCACGCAACACTGCTTTGTTGTCGACAAAGAATGAATCTAATGTCATTTCAAATGACTTGAAAAAAGTAACGAAGAGACTCAATGCGTTGGAAAAGAAGGTCGCTCATGATCGACGGTCTCATACGAAGTAGATAAGCATAAGGTACTTATATGTCTGTTGTACTGACATTTACGTAGAGAAGAGGGCTGCAGCCCCCTTTTTTCGCCGTCATCAAAAATAAATCGGATATGTATGACTTGATAAAATCACCTACTAATAACGCTCGAGAGTGGCCGAAATGGCGTCGACAAAACCAGCCGATGCTAACCTTGCCCCGCTATTGAGATACTTTGTAGGGATAGATTTAATTGTAGAAACAAAGCACGGCCGATCGTTTCGAGGATCTCTCATATCTGCTGACCAGTACATGAACCTAGTTCTAAAACGGGCGGACAAGAAACAAACGGAAGCAACCCCGACAGCCGCAGTCACAGACGAACAGGGCGAAGTATTTGAGTGGGTACACATTCGTGGGCCTACTATCCGATATATTGTCTTCGGTGCCAACGTAGACCTAGCAGGAGTGATCAAGGCTGGAAAGGACAGGGAGCGTGCAGCAAGTGACAAGTACAGAAGAGGCATCCGAAAGGCGCCCAAGTGATATAAATATTACATGCGGCTTTCGTGGGCATTACTTTCACTTTGCCCATCTTCAAGTAGTAAGCGATTTTCTCGGCCATTCTCATTTGTTAACCGAGGCAATATCGACAACTTAATGCAAGCCGTACAGCATAAGCGCTCTTGTGGAGATGACCCCAGGCATCAGTCTTTGAAGAGAAGAATGACAACCACAAGTCAAGATGGAAGAGATCACAGCAACTTTGACCACCTTGGCCATGTTGGCTTTCATCAAAGATCACCATACGAGATAAAGCTAGGGAAAACAATCCGAATATGCCCCAAATGCAATGGTGAATCAAAAGTCCGTGCTAACCTGTCGAAGAAAGCACGTGCCCAAAGGAAAGAGATGATGCAACAAACAGGCAACAAAGATACACAGTTTCCCACGAAGCCTTGCAATGAGTGCGATGCATCTGGTCTGATTACTATATCTCCCGGCGAAAACACTACCTATGTAGACGATAGTGCATCATCAGAGGAGCATCCTGGTTTATCAGTTGCAATCGTGGGAGGTGGTATAGGTGGCGTTGCATTAGCAGCTGCCTTGCAGCATAGAAACATACCGTGCAAGATTTACGAACGAGACATAACTTTCGAGGAACGAAAGCAGGGATATGGCCTAACGATGCAGCAAGGTGCAAGAGCTCTTAGAGCACTAGGCTTCTTTTCCTTGATTGATGTCGACGAAGATAAAAGTGAACAACTCGTCAATGAATCCGAGAAAGAACAAGGCATCAAGCGTACTAGATTCGGTATTCACTCAACTCGACACGTTGTACACAAGCCAGATGGAACCATCGTGGGAGAGTGGGGCATGAAAGTGTGGGGTGGGAGATTTGAGAAGAACGGGAAGAAGCACGCCAAACGTCAAAATGCTCACATCTCGCGTCAAAATCTTCGCTCATTGTTGATGGAAATGCTGCTCCCCAATACAATTCAATGGGGTTACAAATTTGTTGGATACAGCAGAGACGATGAAGAAAGTCGGTCAGAAACTAACGGTAGCAATAGTTGCAACACCCTAAAGCTGAACTTCAGGCGAAGGGGAGGCTTGAATGACGGTTGCAGAGACGAACAAGAAGTCTCAACGAATGCCACAATTCTTGTTGGGTGCGATGGATTACGAAGTGCCGTAAGAGCAGAGAAATTGGGTAATAGCATTGCCCCCCTTCGATATTTGGATTGTATAGTAATCTTGGGCATCTCTCAATCACCGGCAAACTCGCTTTTGACGGATGGCAAGACGGTGTTCCAAACGGCTGATGGGACCACTCGCCTCTACGCCATGCCGTTCGAAAAAGCTGGCAAAGATGCAGTATCAGTTCTGGGTGTGTGTGCTGATAATGACAGTGAGCCAAGAGGTTTGAGTATGTGGCAGCTTTCGTTTCCAATGGATGAGTCTGATGCAAAGAAACTAAGTTCGCTAGGCTCAGCAGCATTGAAGGAAGAAGCGCTGAAACGCTGTTCGTCGTGGCATGAACCTATCCCAGAGATGTTGACCAGTACACCTCTCGATCTTATCACTGGATACCCTTGCTATGACCGAGACCTCGTCGACAAAGACTATCTTCGTCAAGGATGCGACAAGACAGACTCTGCTGCTAAGTTTGTGACAATGCTCGGCGACGCTGCCCATCCCATGAGCCCTTTTAAAGGTCAGGGCGCTAATCAGTCGTTGATTGATGCAGTTCTACTTGCACGAAAGATTCACAGCATGATTCAAGACAAAAAGAAGCAGGAGAGCCAACCCCTTCAAGATATTATACCAAAAGCTCTTGGTGAATTTGAAGATGAAATGATACAAAGATCTTCAGTGAAAGTGAAGAAATCAGCAGATGCTGCCAAATTTTTACATTCTGACGTAGCCATCAGCGAAGGTAACGTAACTCGTGGTGCAGCTGCGGCAGAGAGGCACAATATCCAAGCTTCGGAGAAGTGAGGGCTGTGGTGTTTTAGAGTTGAATGGGTTGGGACCGCGCTGGAATTTTGCATCTTGTTGCTCAGACTAGTACATAGCATGTAAGGGTACAATTGGAGCTATGAGCACGAAGCTTGCCGCTGCCGCGTAACAATTGTTAATATGTAATAAAAAAAGGTATGGTACCTCGCTTAGAGATACAACACTTCCTTACATATCTCTGCGAAAAACAGTCTCCTCAGACATTTTTTTTAATGCATGGTGCACCATGAGAACCCACCGCGGCAGCTTCTACAGCGTCAAAGAGATCTGAAGAGAGGTGGTAATGAAAATTTGGTTGTGCAAGAGAGCCATAAGAAGATTACACCAATTGAGCATAACACGTGCACTACTTTGTCTGACTTAAATGAGTGCGAAATCAAATGCGAATTTTGCAAATAATATGAGCAACAAAAGAAGTACATTTGATGTGGCGGACACGCCTCCTCCACCGCCGCCCAAAGCTCCAGTTATCTCTCCTCCGTTAGGGAGGTCTGCTGAAAGCGGAAATTCGACGAGTACAGATACAACAATAACAGCCGACACTGCGCGTCCGCCTGGCCCACCGGCGAATGCACAAGCCAGTCCGTTGCTCTCTACACCCCTCCTCCTCGTCGAGATAGAAGAGGGCACACCAGCGGCTGAGGCACTACGTGCTAATGCGGACATTCGCGTCTCCAAAGTCCTCAAGGCAGCTCGCTCCACGAAGTTACAGGCGGGTGTTCGCGTGTTGAAATCTGCAGCACGAAGAGGAACTGGTCTGCCTGGACATGCAGGGGATAGACGGGGAGCTCCGGCGTTTGTTTCACCGCGAGATTTGGCTGTGAGTGGTGCGGATGGGGAGCATAGTGGGGTGGCGGAGGAATCGTTAACGACAAATGCAGCTGGGTTGCCACCCCCGACAATACCAGAGGTGGATGATGAGGGCGATTCGGATGCTGGCAGTAGAAAGAAAGGTGTGATAGCACCCCCCAAAACTCCCGTACCACCAGCAGCTAAGCCTGGTGCAGAGGCTCCATTGAGAGGAAGGGATCGGGGGGATTCAATTTCATCGGAAAATTCGCCATTAGATTCGGGAAATAGTGTCGGTGGTGCAGATGGCGCAGTAATAGCCGCTTCCGCATTACCGACACCACAACAGCAACAACCGAGTTACATGGTTCATTCATTACTTCTTGCCAGTTCTACCAATAACAATCGCATTGCACACGCGGCACTTCCAGCTGCCGTGGCGGCGGCATGCCGTGCGGGGGAGGAGTTGGAACGGAGGCGGTGTACGATGACACCTTACCGTCCGTCTTCTGCTGATCACCCTCATCGACGTGTGGTTAGCCATGGCGGGGAGCAACTAAAAACATCACCAGCGACAACGCCGAGATGGTCAACGAAGAAGAATCTTTTCAAGTCTTCCAAGCTGTCATCCCCAACAGCTTCTGATGATAGACTATCCAAAGCTGCTGTTCCCGATGCGATTGCTGGACAACAACAGAGTGATATAATTGTTCAGGAAAGACTATGTAGAAGAGCATCGTCGAGCAAGATAGAGGTTGCGCCATCATTACCCCGCCCCACGATTACTCGAAGACACTCTTCATTAGACGCTCCTAGTCGAATGCCCTCTGAAATATCTGTTGCCGAAACCGAAAAGCACACCAACCTTACCAATTATCACTTGCATGACTTTGATGATTTGAGTGATGATGAAATATTAACTGCTGAGTTTCATGATCAGAAAAGGACATCAAATCTTGGTAATGACGAAGATGTATCAGTGAAGAAGGCGCACGTCGATCCTATTGTAATCAAACTCCCTGATCAATTTAGCGATGAAGGATCAAAGGCGCAAAAAGGGCAACAAGAGGAAGAAGATGAGAATCGTCATGCGGAAAGAAAGAAGAAGAAGAAAATGCTATCAAAACGGTACAAGTTTTCAAAAGAGGATGACGAATTATTTCACTTCCACGGGCCTAATTCTGTCCGCAGATGGGTCAACAGTCGTAGGACACAGGAATCTGGTGACAAAATGAGATCATATGTCAAGGGAAAAGTCATCGACGGAAAGCATGAATTGTACACAATGTCTATTGCTGTAATGTTGGGAATGAGAACATCGATAGGACGAACGAATATGGAAATGAGTGAAACTGCTCACAATAAGCTACGATGGCTTGACAATGATGACTTGATGGCTGTTGTAAAGTACGTTTTCCCACCAAGAGGTGGTATCATCACACCCCCACATCCATTGAGTCACACATTCAAATTCAAAGACTACTCTCCTCTTGGTTTTGCATATCTACGAAGGATGTTCGGTGTGAATGAATATGACTTCTTATTATCGGTGTGTGGGAATGCCAACTACATTGAATTCCAATCGAATGCCAAAAGTGGGCAATTTTTCTTTTACTCCAAGGATGGGAAATATATGATCAAAACCATGACAAATGCAGAGAGCAAATTTTTACGAAGAATTTTACCACACTACTTTCGCCATTGTTCCCTGAATCCGAATACTTTGGTGACGAAATTTTTGGGCATGTATCGTGTCAAGTTGTACCATTTACGACGTAATGTGAAATTCGTCGTAATGAAATCAGTATACGATACAGATAAACATCTTGACCAACTGTTTGACGTAAAAGGCTCGTCGAAGGGGAGAGATGCCAGGCCTGGAGAGGCCGTGAAGAAAGATAATGATGTACGTCGTGCACTCCCAGATGGCGCGTTTGTTCTCGAGCCTGGTTTACGTGACAAGTTGCGAATTCAAGTGCAGAAAGATTGTGATTGGCTCAAGTCGATGAAGATAATGGACTACTCTATGCTGATTGGTGTTCATAATATTGTAGCCAACAGGTCTCAGAAGAGGACCACAATGAGAGGGAAAAGTAGTAAAGGCCCAACTGACCAAGACAGCGTCATTTCTTCATCATCTGCAAAATCGGGAAGTCAGCAGTCAATACAATCAATACGTAATGTACCAAATGATGACGCAGACGAGATTTCATCTGTTGATGCATCGCATGCAACGCTCGAACATTATCTCGACGATGACGATGATGACAGCTACCTGAAAGGCTCCACCACGTCCCGTAAACACGGGAAGAAACGTGACACGGTGTCTATGATGGATGACGGCAGCTGTACTGTGCGGTTGGTTCGAAGTGGTGATGCCGAAGACGAGTCCGCAAAGAAGGACAAACAGAAAGCAGAGGCACTTGTAGAGCAGGCGATTCAAGACATGTATTGGCCATTTCACCGCTACTATGACATTCAAGGACGCCGCCGTCTCAATCCAATACGTAGTTCCCTGGTCGCTGACAACAGGAAGAAAGTACCAGGACGAAACCATGATCAAACATCCCTGGACGGAGCAATTTCACTGTTATCATCAATTAACGAGTCGAACGTTGAATCGGTGCTTGACAACGGTGGAAAAGTCGAATTACCGACGTTTGAACAACCACTGTCATTCAGGAAGGATGGAGGCTTCATGATGGACTTGACTGGCATGGAACAACCACTAAAGTTGAGAGTTCCAGGCGCTCCTGAAATGGTAGATTATTGTGATGGTAAAATATTCTACATGGGGATAATTGACATTCTTCAACAATTCAACATCCGTAAACGAGTGGAAGCAAAATATCGCAGAATAGGAACGAAGGGTTGGGAAGCAGCCAGTTGCGTGCATCCAAATCTCTACGCAGATCGATTTGTTCGCTTCTACGACGAATACACTGAGGGGATCAATCTTCGCGAGAATGAAAGCGAGTCACCCGATGGGATTGCATCCGCATCTAAGAAGGATGAGGATGATGCGAAGGAAAAAGAGGACAACAAGGTGTCTGCGACCCCCAATTACATCAAAGATAAAGCAGAATGATTCCCACAAGACGCAACACAAGGGTAATTTCTAGATGTATAAATCAAAGATGTTACTCAACTTTTATCTCCCTTACTTCGATTAATGAGGTTAGGCTAAAGTATGTCGTGCTTCGTTAAGTTGAATGCAAAGCAGTAGCTCTCATTAGACACGCGAATGCTCAAAAAATTGCATACACTCGTGCACCTAGCCGCTCAAATCTGCGTTTTCTTTTCTGTACTCTCTCCCACAACTATCACAGATTCATAGTCAACTGCTACGGGTGGTCCTTCTAGCAACGGCAATAGACATTCCTTCTTAACTTTCTCGTGCAAGGGGTGGTCTTGATATACTCGTAGAGCCTCTTTTGATTCGAGTCGACAAGATAACGTGTGAGTATGGCCATTGCGTCGGTCAGGCATCCACTCCTCCACAAATGTGGGGCCAACCGTGATGGAGATCACCCCCGGTATGGTCCTCAGTGAATGCGTGCCGTCGATAAGCTTTTTCATTTCTTCATCTGATGTGTCAGATTTCACTTTGAGCAGCACTATGTGCTCAATAACAGTTGTCATACCTGCGATATCAGAGGGAAGATGCACAAAATAACTAAAGAAATAGCACGGCAACAGCAATACAGCAAGTTATGATGCAGTAGATGCCTGAATAACCATCGGGGAAGCAAGAAGGAAGGTCAATAAAGTTGCTTTACGTCTCGGAAAAACGAGAATTACCCGTTCTCGACTTCCAGCACTTATATTGCTAGTCGAGTCCAAACTTCAAACTGTTTGTGAGTTGTTGCCTCTTCGATTTCCGTGACGATCAATCTGCCTTTAACTGATCGAAAAATAAAAATATAACTATTCCTGTTCTGCTGCTACATTCTTCCTCTACAATTTAGTTACATCTAATTGAAAAGATAAAGTCTTCTTCATTCCTCTGTGATGCTTGTCTGAAACAACTTGCCCTGGGCTTTGAACAGTTCTCGAGCGTACTCGTAAAGCCTAATATCAAATGAGTTTTGTTCATAAAGCCTGTTCCAAGCATCACTGCCTTCGCGAACTTGCTCATGACGATTCTTCCCTGGCCAGTCCCAATACCATAGCTTTTCTTGACAATCATATCTTCGCTGGGACTTCTCGGCCTTCACATCAAATAAGATCTCCAGCCGCCGCATCGACTCCGCCTTCTCTTGCAGCAACCCAATAATGCACTTAGTGCGAAGGACTTCCTTGGCAATGGCTTCATGCTCGGGCGTCAATTCTCCCGAAAGAGAGTTGGATAAAAATCTTGTCATCCAGTTGTTTTCCACCAAACTCGATCGCGAGTATTGCTCTACCGTAGATAACGTCACCATCTGCTCTGCATATGCCTTGTTGCTCTTCAGGTTGTAGAACAAAGACACAGCACGTTCAATTGGATGCCGGAACATTGCAATCATGTATCCCTTATGATTTGGGTCAAAAATGCCCGCTCCATCGTATAGATAGCTGGAGCTGACCATATCAACTTTTTTCCATGCTCCAACTCCCAAATTCTTGGCGCGTGCAATACCTTCAGGATTACTCATATCAACATTTACATATTTTATCCCATTCCCTTCTATTAATTGAAGGGAATCTCCGAGACTGTCACCCTTGCCAGCTTCAGACGCCATTGTCAACCCCATGCAATGAGAAGCAATCCGTCTGATGGATGTAGAACCACACCTTGGTATTGTCCACAAGTACAGTTTGTTTTTCTCTGGATCGTAAGGTTCCTGAAAGACATTGGCAAGTCCTGAAAGTTGCCATGGGACATCAATATTCTCATTATATAAAAGATTCGGCGTGTCTTCAATGTTGTTGATTTGCCCTAAACTTTCTGTTTCGGATGGTTGCATACTCAGGAGTGTTTCCCTATGCTCTAAATCGAGTACTTCCATCGACGAATCTTTCTTGGCCCCATTATTCCTTGATGACGACACAGCTGCTCGGTTGGACCAATACTCAGTGAAGCCTCGATACCCCCCGATAGAACATACTAGCAAAAATAAGACAAGTGCCATTTTCGGTGCCCGATATTGATCGCGATTGTGATGACCACTCCTCCGTTGTTTCATGCTAAAGCCCAGGAGCATTTCTGTATCGTCTCCAGCTTCTTCTTCTGTGAGGGGTAGAGAATCGATCGTTCGCTTTACTACATTCCGCCTAGGGCGTTTCATGGTGGCCGCTCTAGCTCTGCTCACTACGCGAGGGATGACGGATTCGGCCGAAGATGACAGCGGTAGCTGCTGCTGATGCAAATGATTGTCATCATGACAGCTCTCTAATTGCACCTCACTCAACATGGTTGCTTGGTCTGCTAATAATCAATTCACTCCAAAAAGAAAAACGATCGCCATCGTGTAAGAAATATTATATTTGGTTGTACCATACTCGCTATCATGTTGTGCTGTTAGTTGTACCAAGTGTGGATGACCGGTGCCCGTGACCGGTTGATAAGGTTTTTAAAAAGACGAATGACTCAAAAATGTCCTGGACATCTTCAGGACTTTTATCGGACAATGCCCTAAGATAGATACAGTACATTTGCCTGCCAGTTGTGACTATCCTGCCTAATATCTAATAATACTCCTGATGCTCATACTACTTATCCACCATGATGGCCGCATCCGCATTCACCCACTGCATACAATCCCGTTATAATCCATCCAGCAAGATATCGGGCATAATAAGTTGTTCGCGTCATCAAAACCCTAGGCTTTTCTTGTCGTCGTATCCTCAGAATTCAAATTTACTTCACAATTCATGTCTCACATCTTTGACGGTGTTCGATGGATCCGATGATACAGTCGTGCGGTCAAATACCTTCTGGTCGACGTTGTCATCCAAACTGCCATATTTAATAGCTGCAGAGCTCTTGGCCGCCGTCACATTCGTGGCAATCGCATCTGTTGTGGCATCTCAGGGTAAATTTTTGATAGACAAGATCACCTCGGATACACAGAAAACAAAACAGTTCAAACGATTGGATGACGCCGTACCACCACCGGTGCAACTAGACTTTACAAAACTGATTCTATGTATAGTCATCGATATTTTGGGTTCTGCGAACGAGGCAATACCTCTAGTTGGTGAAGTTGTAGATGTTTTGTATGCACCTATTGCAGCCCTATTACTGCGACAGCTTTTTCATGGATCCAACGTGGTATTTCTATTAGAGTTCGCAGAAGAAATCCTACCATTTACAGATATATTACCACTAGCTACAATATGCTGGGTGGTGGAAACCTTCTTTGGCCGTGGAAACTTGGCAAGAGCACTCAGGATTGGCACATATGCACCAGGGGATTCTGCGTCTGATGTTGATAACAATTATGTTGACGTGAAAGCAGAAGTAAGGCAATCTGCGCTTCTGCCATCAAACAAACAAGAAGGCAAAGATTCCAGAATGTAAAAGATACCCGCATTAATTCATACAATTGCAAATTCTAGTGAGTTCATTGTATTTGTGTGAGATTGTCGTCTCTTCAAGGCAAGTACGAACGCGTCTGCACCATGAACGGTGTATCGCAACACCAAATCCTCTTTAAACAAAGGTCAAGTTTAGAATCAAGAATGGTCCCATCGAGTTTTGACAAATAGTTCCACGACTGTTTTTGTGCAGTATGCTCTTTTTTCACTCAACGACTAGTGCTTTTGAGTCAGTGAGTTTTATTGCTATGTTTCGATGCGATGGTGATTTTGTAACTGGTCCCATGGCTAATGCGATAGCGTGGGGAAGAAGAGTATTTGGACATGGTAAATGAAGAGAAATGTTTAGAAGTTGTATTCTTTCAAAGGAATTACGAAATCGCAAATAAGAAAGAGAGAGATCGCATATCTACTTGCGAACTGTGACAATGACCCCATACACAAAGTACGATTAGTGTGTGTAATGGAAGAGGTAGAAGCCTGCGACAGAGACAGAGCGAGGTGCTCGCTCGGCCGAATAAAAAAGCGTCCGTGATTGAAGTCTCTCGATATAAATAACGCCACATTGATGCCTATACCCCAAATTGTTACTAATATAACTTTATTCATACCAAAGCGCCTGGCGGCATCTCTCATCCCGCTATTTGCAGCAGCCCAACTGCCGACGAACCGGTCGTACTGCCACGCGCAAATAGCAGCAGCTGTAAGTTGCGGAGGCTCGCAGGAACTTAGCAAAACAGTAGCCCCCGCCGGTTGATTTCGATATGAATATTTTGCCTAAGGCAATTGCCAAGGTTGAGTGTTTAGATGATAGTAGGTCGGCATAGACTACAAAACAGTAAACAATGATTTCTGGCCCGCGCACCAGTTGGAAGACATCCAGTAAACGCCGCAGCCGACCGTCATCAGTGCCCTCAGGCTCTTTTAATGCCGGAGAAATCAAACAAAATGCTGCCAAGAAATACGAACAGCAATTAAACCCATACAAATCTTCACTTCGGGATAGTCACAATGGTCACAAAAGCCCTCATGCCAACTCGGCAACGAGGGGTGTTACGGATGACCAAGACAGTTTTAGAGCTAGTGATGTTGATTTAGGTGCATCCGATGAAGAATTTGGAATTGATGACATACTGAAAGATATAGATAACGATGACAGTGATGGAAATGAAGCAAAACATCCAACCTCTGCGGTATCCACCAAAACAAAAACTGATTTTGAATCAAACAAGCATCAAATTAATGAAAAAGAAGTTGGTGATCAAGTGCCACCAATAGTGGACTACATGCCGCAGCGGAAAGCAAAACCGGCAGAAATGAAGTCTTCAGCAAGGATAGTAGCCTCTGTTGATTTTGGAGAGAGGAAACAAGAGAGAGATCGTTCTAGAATAGGACATGACATCCCAAGGCACAGAGTTGTGAGAAATAGAGAAGTTGATGATGTCAACACAACGACGGAAGAAGACAACGACACTCTTTTGAATGACAGTTTCAGTGATGGCGATGCAACCAAAGAGCACAAGATGTTAGTGCAAACCGGGCAAACGCCAATATTTTCGTCGGGGGGGTTTGATGGCGACAACAAATCACGGCGCCGATCAATGTCTAATCCTTCACTAGCAGAAATGCAAGACACGATGAGAAAAAGCAATCAAATGATGGATGACTTATTAGATGATTTCGACAATGACTACAATAACTTGTTGCTTGATAAGAGCGATGGAACAATTAGCACTGGTACTCCTGATAGTACTGACCGAGCTTTGAGGAGCCTCGTTAAAGGCTATGCTGCTAGCATGGATAAACAATCGACATCCCAAGCAAAAGGAAAAGTTCCGTCCCCTGATGAGACCAATGAGTCAGTAAGTGCGGCTAACGGCACCGAACATCTACCCGCAAAAGCAGTACGAAAAGCTAGTATACAAGAAGATGAGACGTTATCAACGGTTACAGATCCCACCGAATCACCATTTATCTACACATACAAAAAAGATGACGATGAAGTGTCACAAATCACGTCGAGCCTTGCAGGTCATAGTATGGGGTCTTCTCAGTTGCAAAACATCTCTAATGGTATTGGATCACATTCCGCTCAGAATCGTAATGGTATTACTTGGATGAGCGAAACGAGTGCAGGAAACCGTATGGCGTATCGAAAACCAGTAGGTCTGTATGGTCGCGAACGTGGTCGAAAATCAGCTAAGCTGTCCAGAACGACTGGTGGTAGTAGTTGTAGTGTAGGGAGCACCTTCTTCGATGGAGGAGCAGGCAATTCAGCCCTAGATGAAATTGCTTATGCCTTGAATGCTGACACAACGGGGAGGAATCAAAGAGCACGGCGGCCTCAAGGGAGGGGAGCGTCAAGTACGCTATTGGAGGAGGGCCGCAGCGACGATTTGTCTACAATCGAGTCTCAATCCACAGGATTCATTTCGAAGCCTTACTCAATAGATGTCAAGTCAAATGTGTCAGGGCTTGGGATGGGAGGAGTCAGTTGTAGTGGAACAGTTGCGGGGACTAGCGTTACCTCCGAGTCATCCACCAGCACACTTGCAGCATTATTTCTGAATCTGTCTCGTTTTTTATTCAAAGCGCAACATCACGCTGGTAGATTTTTCTTTCCAACATCAGCTGCTGTAACGCGACGAAAGAAGTTTGACCGATCTGATTCTCTTGAGGACATTTTGCTCGAAGAAGGGTCCAAGACGTCATCAACCATGAAATGGACTGGTCGAAAAAGCTTTGATGAGGAAGATATTGACTATTTCAGTAGAGCAATGGGCAAGTCAAGCTCGTCTCAGAGTTACAGCCCGAAAAGATCAAAACAAAAGAAACGTTTTTGGCAGAGTACTACTGTGCGTGTTGGAGGAGCGTTTTTGTTCATGACAATCACAATCACAATATACAAGATGCCGTCAAATGAAAAGTCAAACACAGAGCATTTCTATGACCCGATCCGTAATGACAAAGTGTTGTTTGACCACGCTACAAATGCACTTGTCGATACATCAGATGTTCCAAAACCTCGAGATATGTCTGTCCAATCGAGACCAATTACGGCCGAAGCCTTAGGAGACACCCCTCAACTTCCATCAGAATTCCAAGCCTTAGCCAATGTGGATAGCGGGCCTTTCCAGAGAGGGATAGACGTCCCATTTTACTGGCATGTGCCCAGATCAGGCGGAGGTACCGTGAACGATGTCTTGGGAAGCTGCTTGCATTTAACTCTTGCGGCCGATGCTGGAGGTAGCGAGGGGCAAAGTGGTGTAGAAATGTTGAAGGTGTTGCATTTCTCACACGACGTGAACTATGTGAACGTTGACACATCGACTCTAAAAGGAATCCAGCGTGCACAAGATCTTAACTTGGTCCCTTCTGGACTCGCGGACGTCGTGATTAGTCCTCTGCTTCACGATGCAACGTCATTGTTCACACCAACACGAAAGGGCAGATTATTCACTATTTTTCGTAATCCAATAGAAAGAGCAGCAAGTCTATTCTACTTCATCCAGGATACGCAATGGAAGCAACCAAACTCTGGGAATGAGCAATTTGCCAGCATGACAATTGAAGAGTTCTATCAAGGAGGATTTGCCGAAAACAACTGGATGACTCGCTTCTTGACGAATGAGTTGACCAAAGGAGAGCTTACGGAAGAAGATCTGAACATAGCGAAAGAAGTACTTCGACAAAAGTGCCTGATAGGGTTATTGGATGCAAAAGGTGAAACATTTGATCGTTTTCAAAAATACTTTGGCTGGCGACCCAAAAATGGTTCGGAGGAAGAGTGCCTATCGAAAAAGTTGGAATGGGCATGGCCAATGAAGCACCGTCATCCTCCTATAGAAAAAGGGTCGGATGCATATGTTTTGATACGTGCGCAGAATATATTTGATTTGCAACTTTATGAATACGCAACAGAGCTGTTTAAGCAACAAGAACAGCTATTCCCTTGACAGTATCCGTAATAATTATAGCTAAACAATATTATGCCGCTCTCCAGTTATAGTGTCTTCATAGTATCTTGTAGTCTATTCTGAGCAAACTATTCAACATCATTGAATCTTCTCTAGACAGCTGCAAGGAAACCAGCCGATAGATATTATGCGTTTCTCATCTGCTGCGACTGGCAAAGCAGGCGATCGTTCAATGGAACACAGATTGTATTTGTTATCTGGTCCAACACCCTCTTGTAACACGTTCACAATGTCACCAACTTTCAGATTTGTCAAGCATTTATGTCCATCGAATTGTTTCGGGACTCTACGAACATAACATTGAAACTGTGTCTTCATATCTACACCTCCATTCTTGTTTATAAGCTCACTCTCTTCCTTGCGTGAAATAGCTTCATCTTGTTTAACTTCCTGTTCAAATCGATGGATCATTTCATTTCTCTGTCGGTCATTTCGTTGTTGTAGATAGTAATCGATGCCCACAACTGCTAACACTAATCCACCAAATATTAATTCTGGTGTGCCATTTTGACGAAGGTCCTTGAGCCTATCACGAAACGGGGAAGCTGCAGACTTTTGCGTGTTTCTTGTGGTATGAAAGAGCTTTCGCTGGTTGCTAATGATATGCTGCTGCGTGCGTAGCAGCAGTGGTCGAAGCAAGAGAGGTGATGTTGCCATCATTTTCCTGATAATATTGTGAATGTGCTGCAATATAATAGAGCGAATCGACAGATAGATACACCAGCGAATAATCAATGGAATGATATGAACCCTGACCTTCTCGATACTTCACAAAGGGGGCTCGCAGTCATCGCCATGGTAGGTGGTAGCTCTCTTTGCGAGCCCGCTGGTAGTCTTCAGACCTTACATAATAATATCCTGCACCCCTGCCATGATGTATTATCTATCCGCCATGAGACTTTTCACTCTACTATTCTGCATTATTGCCTCCGCCGCGGCATTTACCACCGCGCCACATTGCGCTACTAACACTCGACTGAGTAGGGCCACAACTGCAGCAGAGCGCAACATGCAATCGCGTCTCATCAAACCGACTTCACTCGAGGCAAGGTTAAACGGCGATGATGAGGATGTTAAGGTCGTTGAAATGGATGTAGATGCTTTTACTCTGACAGCTGTTGGGTTTGGGCTCATTGCATTCAACTTTCTTGTGCTGGCAAACGTGAGTATTGTCATTCAATTCATTTGATGTTATCATTTTTTCACGACGAGATTACAAGATCCTAACTTCAACGTGCTAAATTCTAAATGCGCCTGCCCCGTGCCTAACACCCCTCTATTGATAACTTCATATGTGCGGTCATCTTGAACAACAGATGGGGGATGCTGGTATTGGGGGGATTGTAGCGAGAATAATGAACACATTTGGATAAAAAAGTGTGTATAAGGCAATCAAGCAATTGCCATCATATCTCCTAAAAGACTAGTCAAAGAACGAACTGTACAACAAATAATAATGATAATGAATGCAAGAATTTAGCACTTTTGCGGTGCAAGAACAATACGCAAGAACGAATATCTAATTGCTGTTTTCTAAGTTTACTTTAAGCAACCTCATATCATCCTCGCAACGTACTGACTAATCGACGTTTTCGTCGTCATCTTTATTGAGCTCGAATCCGTCACAAACTACGATCGTTGAACAATCTGGAATACTTTCAAATTGCTCACCTACACCAGTGCCATGTCGATGATGATTATTAGACTGCCTGAGATCATCGTCAGACGCAAATCTCATATCGTCCACAGACCTTTCTGAAAGCCGCGGGGGTACAAACACTCGCTTTTCTCTATCATGGCCGTTGTCTGTGTACAGGTTGGAAAAGACTGCAGCACTGTCACTTCTATTGGAGAAGACGGTGCCGTCACTTTTCTTTGTACTGACCCACTCGAGAGCTGAGGTAACAAATTTGCCCAAAGTCTCGCACGAGGATACTAATCTCATGTCATCATCACCACAGTTTCCCACACAAAACGCGTTGTTGTTTTTTGTCGGGTTGATATCAAGCTTGAGATGTGGCACATCGCATGATTTAACGTCCTTCTCGGTATAAAAGTAATTGGAAATGAACATCGTGTTTTCCTCCTCAGTTTTCATTGGATGTCGAAAATCATCCATAGTCACAGAAAATTGTTTTTGTATTCTGTCAAATATACTACGAACTGCCCCTGTTTCATCGGCACTCATTTTTGTTTCGCTCTTGTGTAATAGTAGCATATCTGGTGAGCAGCTTCTCAATCCTATCGGATCTTCAAATGAAACATTGTTTTTAGATGTCTCACGATGTGTGTTGTCAAATGAGGGGAACGCTTGAGTAGATCGGGATCTAGAGAGGGCTGGCTTCAGCTTCAACTGATTAAATGATGACGTGCTTTCCAATGGTGATTTCCTCCCGTACAGCTCCACAGAAGAGTCATCACTATCAAAACTTTCAGCGGTCAAGTCATTTGTATCACTTTTGGAAGTGAACAATGGAGGCGTCTTTCTTGTTTTCATGCTCCGATTTCCCCCGAAGTCGGCCGATCTTGCAATTTGTACAGGTGGGAATAACGGTGGAGATCTCTTAGCCTTGATGCAGCGTTCAGAAGAAGATTTGTCAATAACTCCTTTTTCTTCATCGGATGGTTCCAAAGATGGTTTCACTGGGTTCTCTCCGTCAAAACTCGACACTGCCGACGATGATTTGTGAATGATGCTAAAATCTTTAGGCACATTTCTGTTACTTGGGTTCGATCGTGACCGTCCCAGTAACTCCACCACTCCTTTTAAAGAGGAAGCAGCATACGAGCTGAAGGAACCTATACTGCCAGAAGTCACACTTGGCGCTTGTGAATGGGCATCACTGTCAATTGTGTCATTTTTCACTAACGGTTCCCGACTACCCATTTCTGGTAGAGTGCTTACGTCAACTCCACTCCGCTTCAAATGAAAACGAATATTGCTATGCATATCACTAAAATTTGGTACCACATCTGAGAAACTTCGCAGGGCAGTAACCTTTATCATCTTCTTTGAATTGCTAAAATATGACGATGGCGTGAATTCCAATGGATCCAATTCCAACAATCTTCTTGATTTTTGTGGTGTAACCATACCAAATGCAGAGGAGTCAGAAATTTGTTTCCGCTCGGAATATGTTTGATCTGGAGACTCCTCCACATATTTACTGGCACTGCCCACAAACTTTTCCATTCCGGATTCCGCAGCTCGTTCTGCCTCTGCGGCCAACTCCTGCATTTCATACTTGCGTAAATTTTCACGTATATATAAGGCACGATCCATTAATACATCGTCTACTACCGTCGATGAAGTAGCACTCTCGCATGTAGAAGATCGCTTGAACTTTGGTTTGAGGGGAGGTGTCGAATTTATTTTGACTCTGTCACTGCTGCAAGGTTTATTTGGAGGTGGCGTGGTACTTATAGTATTCCTTCTGTCCTGCAGTGGACCGTCTCCTCTGTGTAAATCCGACCAACCCGATTGAGGTTTGGGTGGGAGGCAATGACGGTCTATTGACTGTTGCTGTGGTTGCTGTTGCTGTGGTTGTTCATTGAGCCTATTGTTGGGCGGCGAAAATACTTTTAGCTCGTCTAAACTTTGTAAACTTTGTGATCGTGTGCGCTCCGTCGATGTCATCGAGGTAGGGATGTTTGACATTGTGTCGGTGTCGGATGTAGAAGCATTCAACAGGCTATCGTAACCCACGCCCTGCCGATCCTCTACATCGTTGTTGAGGGAACAATTATTAAGAGACGAGCTTGCCGACGCGACTCGGCTTTTTTCGACGCGTCTCTTGTACTGTCGCCTCATTTCCGCCCTCGTTCGGAGAGAGGATGAGTCTATTGTTGTGTTATCTAACAGCGGTTGCTTGACGGAGCTGGGAAGGCTCGTCAAGACTGACGAAGGATCCAACATATTATTGTCGGGATACATTTATTTGCTGTCGTAAGCGGGTTGGCTACAAAGAGGGCCCGACACACACGCAATTGTAGAGTTTTGAATTATATTGAGCTTTTCATATCAACATACCATCCTGCCCCCAGCTTGACTTCTCTACTATCTCAGGTAATTACTTCCTCGTTGCGGCGCTGACGACGCGAAATAACACTCACATCATTTGTCCGCATAAGTCGAGATATGTATTATGAGAGGCGTTGCACCTGGTACAACCGGTGCGCGGAGAACTGCCGGGGTGGGGTGGTGGATCACTGCGAATTTCAACCGAAAAAACGAAAGTCGTTTTTAGCCAAATGTTTTTATCAATTTAGATACCTATAGGTACTGACTCATACACAATCTTGCCTACACTTCACCTCCACGAGCCTCCACGCTCCACGCGGCGAGATGAGAGGAGCTAGCAATAATCGTTATTTAGATAGAGGATAAAAATTACATATTACTATTCATCAATACGAAAGACGAAGGTAAGCGGTGGTAGAGGCTCTATTGCAGTGGTTACTTTTGGTAATTACTCTCACATTTTATGTTGACGATGAAAAATTTATACTGATATCCATCTTTTTGTCGTGCTGCAATTCCAATAAACCGATATCAAGTAAATAAAACAAACATGCGCGTCAAAATGTCGTCTCTCGCTGCCCTATTAGTGGCATCTTCAAGCCGTGCAGTATCTGCCTTCACTACCCGTTCAGTCGTCCCCGTTGCGGCGCGTGCTGCCATGACCACAAGACACATGGCGAGTGGTCCCATGCCATATGATGATGAAAAAATGCCAATCTACGCATTGGGTATGAATATTGGAATGCAAATCTCTTCACAGACTGATTTCAAAACACTTCTTGAAGAGGATGAATTGAAAATCTTGTTGAGTGGATTTGAAGATGTTGTCAAGGGAGAGAGCACAAATGACCCTATGGAGATATTGCAAAAGTACGGACCGGCCGTGAACCAGTTGTTGAGAGAAAGAACGGAACGTATTATGGAGCGTGTGAAGAAGGATGGAAAAGAATACATTGAGGGTTTCCTTGATTGCAATGAGGAGGCTGTGAAGACTGATTCTGGATTGGTCTACTACAGTATGAAGGATGGAGATGGTGTCTCTCCTGTGGTTGCCGATGAGGTTGAGGTCCACTATCATGGTACGGCTATCCTCTTCCAATTTTTATGACTTTTCACTATGCTTATCCTCTGAATCAACAAATTCATTCTCAAACGAACTACTATTATACAGGCACTCTAGTTGACGGTACTGTCTTTGATTCTTCAGTTGAGAGGGGAGCAACAATTAAGTTCAAGCTTGGACAAGTTATTAAGGGATGGCAAGAGGGTCTTGCTATGATGAAAGAAGGTGGCAAGGCTACTCTTGTCATCCCACCTGAACTTGCGTATGGAGATATGGGATCTGGGGGAGCTGTCCCCCCGGGTGCAACTCTGAAGTTTGAAGTGGAGCTTTTCAAAGTCAACCCCTAAACAATGCGACTCATGAAATCTGACTTCTTCATCATGCAGCATGATATGGTATATACATTAACGAATAATAATGCAGCCAATCAGCATATGACATGTATTTGATTTTATGAAATTCAATATTAATGGTAACATCAAAGAGATGATATATATCCCTTCATAACAGTTGATATCACCTTACATCGCTTCTGCTTCACCAATTTCAATCAATCCCAAATAGTTATCCTTGATAGTACCAATTGCCGTTATATTTCCATGCTCCACCGTCCGCCCCTTAATCTTTAACCGTACCCCACACCCTGACGAAATGATAACCTCTTTATCATCACTCACCCACGAATCTCTGTCCCCATCAAACCCGTTAAACATATCCTCAGGCATTGAGTGCTTTGATACAAAAATACGAAGGGGTCCAACATAGGCGAAGAATCCCAACTCATTGCACTGTGCTACCGTCGCATCGACCACTTCATTGATGAATGGTCTAAGCAGCAGCGCCGTATATTTGACGTAAAAGACGACATTGCCTGTGTCGTACTCAATAATTCCAGATCTAATTTGATCCTCTTTGACTTCGATAACATTCACTACAAATCCATAGTTCGCCAATGCTAGACCTTCCACTTCCTCTTTAAGAAGGCGGACGATTGTTGCGCGGAGTTTTTGCCCGAAATGAATGGGCTCTAGTTCTATTTCATGTTCGAGTACTTTTACGTAGAACATAACACCACTTGATTTTTAGATTCGGCCAGCAATGCAGAGGAGCAAGTGAGTAGATAACAGATGTCACCCTGCAATCTTATATTATAATGATGGCGATGATAAGCTCTTCACTACAGTTATCGTCTCGTTTTTGTTTTTTTAAGATGAAAAGGAAAGGTTTATCGTTTTTGTTGTTGGCGAGTACCTACGTAAGGAATGATAGTAGTATGGTACGATACCATATCTCTAGAGAGTTACCTACAGATTATGTTTCATCGATGACACCGAGCGACACCATCGACAATAAATGGCCAAGAATACTACTACCATACTTATCCTTGCTCAACGCACCGCCTTCATAATTTTGAATATAGATTAATAAAAGTAGCGATCGTCATGACCAACATTTTCATCGTTGCGGCAAAGCGTACGCCATTCGGTGCCTTTGGGGGCAGTCTGAAGACGTTATCCGCCACAGAACTTGGCTATCATGCAACGCAGGCTGCAATCAACTCTGCGCACATTGACCCAAAAATAATCGATGCTGTCTACTTTGGAAATGTCATCCAATCATCATCAGACGCTGCCTATCTTGCGAGACATGTAGGTCTCAAGTGTGGTGTTCCAATCAGTACCCCTGCTTTAACTATCAATCGTTTATGTGGAAGTGGGTTTGAAACTGTAATCCAAGGAGCTAAGTCAATCAAACTCAATGAAGCTTCAATTGTTGTTTGCGGAGGAAGTGAAAATATGAGCATGGCACCTCTACAGGTAGATGGAAATGATGCTAGATGGGGCGTTTCATTGGGTACAGGTCTCAAACTACGAGATTCCCTTTGGGATGGTCTAACTGATCAGTATGCTGGAACTCCGATGGGTATCACGGCAGAGAATTTGGCTGAAAAGTACAATATTTCTCGACAGGTAAAGTTTTTTTCAATCATCTCGAGCGTATCCATCACTCTTTTGGGTGGCATCTGTCTATTCTAGTCACATAAATCTCATTTTTGACACTCTCTTTCATAGGATTGCGATGAGTTTGCAATCAGGAGTCAGCAAACTTGGGGAAATGCAGTAAAGAATGGCGTATTTGACTTGGAGATTGGGCCAATAGAAATCCAAACTAAGAAAGGAACAAAGATTGTTGATACTGATGAGCATCCTCGGCCTGACACAACTTTGGAGAAGATCTCAAGCCTCAGATCCGTATTCAAAAAGGATGGTGTTGTAACTGCTGCGAATGCGTCTGGAATTTGTGATGGGGCTGGAGCAATTATCTTAGCATCCGAGGAAGCAGTGAAAGAACACAATTTGAAGCCACTGGCTCGTCTTGCGTCGTATCATGTAGCTGGTTGTGAACCTTCGATCATGGGAATCGGCCCTGTCCCTGCCATCAAAGGTGCACTGGGATCTGTAGGTTTGACAATTGCCGATGTTGATCGTATGGAAATCAACGAAGCCTTTGCAGCACAGTTTCTAGCATGTGCAAAAGAACTGGAGCTTGATATGAGTAAGACAAATTTGAATGGAGGAGCAATCAGCATCGGTCATCCTCTTGGTTCCAGTGGCAGTAGAATCACCGCTCATCTAGCCAATGAGTTTCAACGAAATGAAGGAAACATTTATGTAGGGTCCGCGTGCATTGGTGGAGGACAAGGTATTGCAGTTGTCCTTGAGAGAGTGTAATAGTAGATATAGCTAGCCAAAGTATATAGCGTCTATCGGTGCCTTTTCGAGCTGCCTTTTCTTCTTCTCCTTTCCCCTCCCGACCATCATGCCATCAGAACACCGGGCCGGAGACACAACATCTGAGCTGATACAAGCTGGATTGCATAAGAGCATGTGGTCGAACGGCAAAGACACCAACGAGCATGGTGAATCAGTGCTCCTTCTCCATCCCGTCAATGGGAAACGACGCGGGAAAAGGGCATCAAGTGCTTCGTCTTCTCACATCGGTGGGCTTCCAGTCTATCATGATGATGATGAGCATCAGTATATATGTGGTCTGAAATCTTCCAACCCTTTATGCACCAGGTGCAAATCGCAAATGTATCTACTTATCCAATTGCATGCACCGTTAGATGATCTAGACCGGACACTATATGTGTTTGGCTGCAATAATCCATCATGTCACTTAATAGCCGACAGCACACCAAGGAATGGCGTTAATGAAACTGTCAAAACTGGATTCTGCGCGAACTTTGGAGGAACAAAAGGTGGAGCTGTACGTTGTTTCAGGTCGCAGAAGCAGCATGCAAACAATTATCTAACCCCTGCTGAAGAAAAACACCCCGAAGCTAATGTAGAAACGCCTAAGAGTTTGGCAGAAAACGATTGGGGTATTGACGACAATAGCGGAGGATGGGGAGATACGGATGGTGGTGATGGCTGGGGTGATAGTGGTGGGACAGCAGACAACACCATAAGTATGAATGATTTAGAAGTAATGTTGACGAATTGTGAAATGCAATACAATCAAGCTGTAGCTCAGCAAGCAACATCATCAGTGTCTCAGGCGAAAAGTAATCAACAAACAAAAGTGAAGCAAAGCGAAATCTCAGCACCATCGTTTGTTCATCATGATCTAGAGATGATAGATGAACCATTCGGCAAAACTCGAAACGACGATAGTTCTGATGATGACAATGATGACGATGGTCTTGGGGCCAACATAGATGCATCTAAGGTGGATTCGATGCTCTCTCGTTACATGGACATGGAAGATGATGAAGAGATCATTGCTGCTCTAAAAGGCGGCACTAGTACAACTAACAATATCTGTGGTGGAGGAGGAGGTGAGAAATACGAAAGACTCAAGCCTGAAGAGAAAGCATTCATGTTATTTTCGAAGAGACTGAGACGTGCTCCAGAACAAGTCTGTCGATATGCCTATGATGGAGAACCTATGTGGTCAATACCACTCCCACCCAAAAATAATAATTCCAATGGGAGAAGTAAGCAGGCGAAGCCAAAGAAGAATACGACTCCATTTCCAAGCATCCCGCCTTGCTCATGCGGGTCTGAGCGGGTCTTTGAATTTCAGTTGTTGCCTTCCCTCCTGCATGTCTTGGACGTCGACTCTGCGAATTTGAGCAGTGACGATGGCAATGGTGTTACCGATCTCACCTCAATGGGTGGGATGAACTGGGGATCAATCTCTATTTACAGCTGCCCGGAGAGTTGCAATAACAGTCGGGAGGAGGTGTTGATTGTCCAAGAATCAGGAGAAGATGTTGCGACAAAGCAAAAACCAGAGCCGATGAGCGGGGAGGAGGATGACAATGACGATTAAAAAACCAATAGAGGAAAGCACAATTTAATCAAGATTTTTGTCATGCAAAGCTATACTCTTTCAACGTTTGACAAATGAAAGTCATTACTCCAAAAACTTCGTCTGCGAGACAAACCAACAAGTTGCAAACTGACTAGCAGCAAATCCTAACACCATAAATTGCCTTTTCGGTCCAACAGCACTCGTTATCCTCGGGATACAATTCGCCATCACCTTCAAAATAAAATACGACACAGCCGTGGCCGTCCACAAGTATGTGAAGTAATATGCTCTATGTCCATATCCTAACAAATGTCCCACAGTGATTCCACAAAACATATTAAATACCAACCCCAAGTACTTGTACCCAGTATAACAAAATAAATCTAATATGGGAACAGGTGCTTCCATCAAGTAAAACCCAATGCGAATTGCGATGACCTCGAGTACTTGAAACCCAAGACATTTGGTGGTAACATCGGGGAGAACATCTGGGTCAAATTTACCAGCAGTGCCATAGCATAAAGCGCACAGTAGCACGTATGTCAACAGAGACATGGTCGGAATATAAAGATCGGGTGCATTATCATCATGTTGCGGAAGGGCATAACTAATCGTGCCATCGGCATTGGCCCCAGCTTCCTGCCTTGCCCAATCTCGAAAAACAAATGGAAACAGAACCTTCAGCATCTTCCGCTTTACGTATACGTTATCCACAGCAAAATATGGTCGCAAGCCAATCATACTCCGCTCCAGACCAGGAACCGCCTTGGCCCATCCCGTCTCCAGAAATTGTTTTCCCATACTTTCAGCCATGGTCATCATCACTGTGTTGTCGCCCATTTTACCGGTCGCTACAGCATTTGCGGCCATCGCCATGGCTGGATTCCAGAAATTGTTCATTCCACCATTCATCGCGTTTGGGTTGGCACTGGCAGAAGATTGTTGTTGCGGTTGAGAGGTTGTATTAGGCTGTTGCTGCTGCTGTTGCCCGATGCCGCCGCTGAAAAAGTTATCATTGCTACCGAAGTTGGTATTGTATCCCCCGCCGGCGTTACTGCCGCCTCCGTAGCCCGAATATCCACCACTCCCGTCGTAGAATGCCATGACGATGCTTTGTTAGTTTATTCGATTGGACGGGGATAACACGATAGAGGAGGATAGAGGCCGGTACGTTACGAGTTATGAGTTATGAAAATTTTTGGGGATAAGTGCGATGAGTTTGTTTTTTTATGTGAATGTGTGATGACCTGTGATGACAAAAAATATGGTGAGATTTCCCGTTCCCCGGAGTCCCATTTAGGAACGAAATCATGATGTGTGGTCGAAGTTTGTTGTTATTTAGTGCTGTTTTCTTTCTCTCCGTAAGATCAGCCAAGGATACTAATGCTTTGGGTATAAGCGCGATGCCCAGATCAAGAGGTCAACGATGCAAGAGATGTGCGGAAACTTGCAGTCAGTTCTTCTTCCTTCTCTCGACTGACGACACAAGCCTTCCAATGGCCAATTTCTGGTTTATTCAACACCTCTGCCAACACTTCTCGTCCAAACTGAAGTGGAACATGTGTCCTAGAACCCTGCTCGTCACCACTTTTATCACCCGCACGATAAATGAACCGACGGTATTCATCCCCTCCGCCCAGCGGAATCTCAACGTAGAAGTAGCCATTGCTCCAGTCTTCTTCCAATGCATTCAAACTCAACTCTGATGTAATCTCTCGCAGATGGAAGCCATTCCTTACAGACATTTCAAGCATTTTCGACTGAATGGCTGGGCCAGATCCAGCTTCCACCGGAATACACTGCACGTGTGTGTGGTATCCACCTTTTGTTTGTATGCACCGCTCAAACACAAATAAGTCCTTCTGCAAGGCTGCTCGTGCGTGAGTTCGAAGTTTCGATTTGACTGTTTCCATTTCCGGAGCCAACTTCTTCGTAACAAATGCCCCATCACCTCCATGCTCCACTGGAACAATCAATGAGTGAAACTCGTTTACTGCACCCTTTGGCATGGCGACGTAACATTCATCAAAAACTGTAACTATCAAATGCTTCTCGCATGTGGGAGAGGCTAGGCAAAACCAGCAATCAGTTCTCGCATCGGGAGGGAAGTGGCGTTTGTTGAGATTCAGCCCATAATTTCCTGACTTTCCATTATCTTCAGCAGACTTTTGACTCCCTTTTGCCCAGTAAAGTGTGACTCCATTCAGGTTTGAGGCTTCGACTGTTGCTTCGTCCTCTTTCTTAGCTAGCGTTTTGGCTGCCTCCAATTTATCATCACTCACTGCACCTCCATCTTCGTGACCTGTCAAGGAGACTAGTGATGTCAGGGCGGCTGCATGACTAGCAAATGTCAAAAATCCGTAATTCATTTCAGAGTTAGGCTGTCTCACTTGCACCCTTAATGCCGGTTCATCGGCAGCCGTAATCCGATCAGTCGAGTCAGCGGGTACACCAACATTGAGCTCATCTTCCATTGTGCGTTGGGCAAACAAGCGCATGAATTCCAATTCTTTTTCGTACGACGAAGAATCCACCGTTGGGGGGAGGCGAAGGAAGAGAGTGGTCGAGTCTGCACATTCAGATTCAGTGAGGCGACTTCTTCGTGGAAGAGGTGGAGGGGGTATCCCCATTTGAGGCTGCGGCTGAATACGTTTTTTGTTGCCACCGCTAGAGCTCCATTTCAGGCTTAACATGATGTTTCGAATCACAGCCTCTCCTTTCAGATTGGCAAGGCACTGTGATGCTTCCTCATGAGTTGAGAAATCAACAAAGGCATAGCTAGGTGGCGAAGAATTTTGTTGATGATGACGATTATGATGATGCCCAATTTTTGGCCTTGGAAAACGAACACCGACGCAGCCAAACGGCCTGAATGCATCCATCAATACGTCCATGCCTAGAGTCATACTAGGATCCCTGTGAAGACCATGCAAAAACAACGAACAGTTCTCTGGATTTTCTTCCTCAAATGCTTGTCGTTTCACATCATCGTCGTCATTCCCTTGGTCATCCCTACCTCGTTTTCTTGTTTGCTGCCATCGGAATGCACCATCGCCACCACCTCCAAGTGCATTCGCAGCATCTTCTTGCGCAAGTCGACGGGCTTGTGCTTCCGATAGACCCCCAACATAACTATTGGTGTTGCCCATCCCTATCATGCATTTAGATGATGACTTAGCATCAACGTCGTAAGAGGCATCTGTGTAAGGGCAGTCCACCACCGCACCTTTTTCCATCGCTGCTTCTCTATCACTAACATCCATATGCGCTAGAGGAACGACGCCCACCGCGTGGATAAATTTGAATGATTTACCGAGACTTTTTACTTCTGCCGGTGTCATGACATTCGAACATGCAAGAAATCTTCCGGCATGACAATCCCCACCTGACGATGATGTTGCGGGATATCGATAGGGCAAGCTTGCAACAAACCTTCGACGCATCTTTAAAATATCACCATCACCTGATCGAACTGGAACGGCAGGTCCCGGTGCGATATGATACCGAGGACGGCTCATAGCGATCAACTCCGCAACATCGTATGAACCAATCAAATTCCCGCCTTCTCCATCATCACCAAATAATGCACTGCGATCATCCATCGTTAATGCACCACATTGTCTTGATGACATTCCCTGTCCCCACTCCCCCGATATTAACACATCACATCCCAGAAAGGAGGTATGTTTCGATTTCATCTCAAACTTTTTACAGGGTAGACGAATTCGTGATGGAAGAAACCCAATGGTAAGGCTTGTTGCGTGTTCCCTCATTTTCTTGTTGATCGATTCTCCAGAATCTGTATTGTCGTTTAATGGAAGAGGAACACTAATGATATCGGCACGACCACCTGTTTGTTGTGTTGACGTTCCTCCTACGAGTTGATAGAGATTACTCGCAATACGAAGCAATCCTTCCGGTGTTTTGTTGCTGTCATCATCCTTGGTCTCATTGTCACCGTTACTCTTATTGTTATCATCATTATCATCAGCGTCATCATTCAAATCAATCTCGGCATCATCCTTCTTCTTCGCATTGTCTATCTTGGCTTGCAAATCTTTTGGTAATCCATCTCCCGCATCAACAAATAGCACGGGCACATCAAACGTCAACGATTTGTCCAGCAGTAACTTTTCATCACTTGCTGCATTATCTTTGATATTCTGTCGTTCTTGAATTGTACCAGCGTCACTATCATCGGTGTTGTTGTTGGCAGTGGTTTGATGGAAGAAGGGACCAGCACAGAGGCAAATATCGAATGGGCCCGCCTTGCTATTTTGTAATGTGCGTAGCTTGCTGGATAGCAGGCTGAGTTGTCCGTTAACGGGGCCGACCATGAGGATCTTGACTCGGTTAGACATGTTAGGATAGAGATTGAAGGATCTGCAAATATCAGGTTGGTGCTAACTCTCCTCGCAACACTGTTTGGTGATACACATATCGATGGTTTTAATTGGTGTTTTTTAATAGACAATTTTACAATTTTAGAAAAGATTTTAGTGTTCTTGAGCTGTCCGGCTGTCCGGCGTCCGTGGTCTGGCGGGCGGCCGGGGACCTCAGAGTCTCGGCCTCGCGGCCCTGTCTCGGCCAGTCGGATCAACCACCACCTCAATTCCAGCGAGGGGTCGCCAGATGAGGATACTACCTGCAGCAGATCCATATATACATACTGTCTACCGGGTGTATTTTCATTTCGTTGGAATGGTAAATAAGTAACATTACCAAGAATATACTGCGTCTCGTTATAGTTCTAGATCTAGAATTGTCCTGACGTGAGTCCCATTTTGGCTCAGCCAGACAGCACTACACAGATAGAATTAAGCAAATGTCATATGTTTGAAGTATATTTTCATCTTTGTTATGTATATTTATGACATATCCCCAATGTTGTTTCAAATGCAATCAAATTCATGTTCACAATAGTGGCCACGTTGCTGTGAGAGATCCAGGAAATGTTGTCAGAATTGTCCACTCAATTGAGGTGACGCTGCGAATAAATATCTTGTAACTAGTGCTGTGAATGATTATCCAATGTACCTGACACCACATCTTTCAGAAGATACTCTCCTCATCTTCATAAAACTCATCCCAAAAATGATCAAATTTTATGAGTTTCACGTAGCTGATATGAGAGATGGCAGTTTCACCAAGACACTCAGAACATTCAGTGAGGAAATGCATCGAGTTCCTCCTCTTTCATTCTGTTTGAATGCAACGAAAGTACTTTTTATCATCAACACCGGAAACTACTGGCAGTGGATAAACTCTGCCTTAGCTTTCCTTTAACTCGCGCATTCCACTTTTAGGTGGGCTTGGGGCTTGCCCCTAAATCCACGCGCGCTCATCCATCTATGGTATTGACGCATACGATAGGTACGCCATCAACACCAATCAATTCAATTTCTTCGGTTGTATTATTATTTGTTGGGTTGTGATATTAACGGCAACCGACGTGAAAGCTTCTGTGGCATCTGGGCAATGACAGCCTTCTTTCTTCGCTCCTTGTTCACATTATCAACTTCTTTTTCGTTTGTGTATGCATTCGCAGCATCAGACATTCAAATGCCACCAAGACCACCAAGTGTTGTCCTTACCATCGCCGGCTCCGACTCTGGTGGCGGAGCAGGTATACAGGCCGATCTTAAGGCCATCCATACTATATCTGGAGGTAAATGTCATGGATGTTCTGCTATTACTTGCTTGACCGCCCAGAATTCCTGTGGTGTAACAGGTGTGCATAGCCCACCAGTGGAGTTTTTGAGGAGTCAATTGTTATCTGTAGAAGAAGATCTCTATCCAGCTGCAGTTAAAATTGGAATGTTGGGGACACAAGAGTTGGCAGACGAAGTTGGAAGTTGGTTACGAAAATTGAAAGAAAATGGCGACAAGAGAGCTCCTTTTGTAGTGGTTGACCCGGTAATGATCACCACATCAGGTCACAAACTTGTAGACGACTCTGCTAAGGTTGCAATGATTGACAAAGTATTCCCGTACGCTGATTTGGTCACACCCAACAAATTTGAGGCTGAAGAATTGCTGGGCAAAACATTATGCACACCTCAAGATGTTGAGGATGGAGCGCGTGTTATTTTGTCCATGGGTCCCAAAGCTGTAATCATTAAGGGTGGTCACTCGTTGTTAGAAGGGAACAACAAGGTTGTGGCTTCAGAAGAAATGAATGCATCCGTTGGCTATGCTCAAGATTATTTGCTAATGTCGGAAGAATCAGCAGCGGAAGGAAAGCCCATCAAGGATAAGGCAAGATTGTGTGATGGATCTCGCGGTGTTTGGATCCGTAATGATAGATACGACAGTGTCCACACGCATGGAACTGGATGCACACTTTCCTCAGCTATTGCATCTGCCTGGGCTTTGGGGCAGCGTGAGCGGGATGCTGTGGCGAGTTCTAAAGGAGGCGAAAATGTGGGTGCTCTATGCGCCATGAGGCTTGTCGATGCATGTTGTATTGCCAAAGCTTATGTTAATGCTGGTATCGCACGCGGAGTGCAGCTAGGAAAAGGACCTGGACCAGTCGTTCACACTGGATTCCCGAATTCCTACAAAAACTTTCCTACAATAGAATTATCGGCAAGCGGTGCACCGATGACACCCTTCCTTGCAATGCAATCGTATCACTCCGCGAAATCGTCGTCAAGCGCATCTTCTGCTCCAGCACTTGGCAGGATTCTTCCCATTGTTGATACTGTGGAATGGGTGGAACAACTTGTGTCGACTCCAGGAATAGAAGATATTCAACTGCGTTTCAAAGATACTACTGATTATGCAATAATTCTTGATCGAATCAAGCGTTCGTCAGATCTCTGCCAATCGAGTGGAGTTCGTCTTTGGATAAACGACCACTGGAAGGCAGCAATAGAAGCAGGTGGCTGTTTCGGTATCCATCTTGGCCAAGAAGATTTAGCTTCCTGTGTTGATGCTGGCGGCCTTGACTTGATTCGCGATGCTGGGCTAGCATTCGGTGTGTCTACACATTCTTATTCAGAACTGTGTGCTGCTTTGGGTGTTCGTCCTAGTTACATAAGTCTCGGCCCGGTGTTTTCAACTCAAAGCAAAGATGTCAAGTTTGACCCACAGGGCTTGGAAACAGTACGTCAGTGGAGAAGTTTGATTCCACCACACATCCCACTGATTGCTATTGGTGGTATTAACAACGCCGATGTGGCAAAAGTTGTCAGAGAGGCAGGTGCAGAGTGTTCTGCAGTGATTGGAGCAGTTACGAAAGCCACTGACGTAAAGAAGGCAGTGGCGGATTTGAATGCCGCCATGAGTTGATACCACGGATTATCATTATAATAAAGCTAATCACTGAAGATAATAATGCTAAGCTCTATTTTATGCATGTCCAACAGCAAAACCATCTCGCTGTAAACGACAATCTATGTATTATTAGAGCTCGACATTCAACTTCAACTTCGGTTGTACCCTAATGAACGGCGGCCTTACACCTCCGAACTGTGCAATTACTTGCGGATCATCAGCATCGTTGTGAACCCCAACTGTTACACTGTGTGGACCTAATTGATAACCAGCAAATCCTTGCAAGTTACCAAATCCATCGGGACGGATCATTGCCACCACATCCAAAGCTAGATCGATCGACCCCTCCGAAGGTTTCTTTTTCTTTGAAACTGTTTGTTCCACTTTCTTCATTGCCTTAATTTTTGCCGCAGGACTATCGGGGAAAGTCATAAGAGCATTATTCAGCTTCCCTGTCACGTCTCGGACGGCATTGGATTTCGTCAGAGACAATGATGGAATTTCCAATAATGCCGCTGATGTCTCAAATGCAAACAAGGCTGTGCGAAGAGCCGTGGCATTATCATCAAAGAATTTTGTGGTATCTAAACCATCCTTACCCATCTTCTTCAACAGGGAATGATTGAACTTCTTCAAAGTCGACTTCTCCAAAATACCCATTTGCACATCAAACAAATCTTTCAAAGTCTTCTCCATACGTTGCTGTAACCTTTGACGAATAACCAATCGTTGTTCACCCGCCACTGGTAATCCTGCCGCGGACATGGTATCCCGATCAAACAAGTCCAATGTCCGCTGCAACAATGAGTCAGCATTCATTCCAAATTTGTCCACGAGCAATCCCCGACTCACGCGATGCTTCCAACTAGCAATCTTGGCTCGACTCATTCCGAAGGCACGGGAGTAGGCATCATTGCAGGCTAGGATGGCCTCAGCGACGGGTGTAGGATCGGCATAGTCGGGTGAGGATGATAGAGTTGAGTATATTTCCGAAAAGGCGGTGGAAAAAGGTTTGCTTCCAATAACTAACGATGATGATTTGGCAGAAGTGGCAGCCTTTGCAGCTTGATCCATAACCTTGGTAACATCCTCCGAATTTTTGACAAGGGTTACCTCTACTTTGAAAAATCCATCTAATTTTTCATCATTCACACCCAGTACCAAGGCAGCAACTCCATCAAATATTTCTTCAATATTTTCTT
Source organism: Skeletonema potamos (assembly GCA_036940105.1). NCBI lineage: Eukaryota > Bacillariophyta > Thalassiosirophyceae > Thalassiosirales > Thalassiosiraceae > Skeletonema > Skeletonema potamos. The sequence continues at coordinate 51,020 of JALLBJ010000005.1, forward strand.
TAATGCTGGCTGCATCTAACGAAGAAGACGACGAAGGAGCATCCCCCGACACCTCCTCCACGGCAACGATCAAAGTAGAAGCAGTACCACTTTTCTTCCTCTTCAGTACCGACGAGAACAATTCAGCAAGTGTCCTTCCATGACGAGTTCCTGCCAATCCAGTCTCGACATCTCCCATTGTAACCCCACTCAATACGATGGCATCTGCAAGTGTACCCGCCGCAGCGGCACCAATCCCACGTGCCAATCCTGTCGATTCCTCAAGAGACGCTCCAGGTGCTTTGAGTATTGATCCATCAACGATCACGGTGGTTACGGGTGGGAAGAGACTACCGGTCGTTCCTGGAGAGGTGAGAAGTGCCACTACGCCAGAAGAAGAAGAGGAGGAGCCATCTTCTTTGAATGTTGTGGGTGGTAAACTTGACGCTTTGTTGAGTGATCCGGTGGAATCTACGAGTGTTGTTGTCGCGGCATGACTCGATGATAATTGAGATGATAGAAGAAGTAGTAAGGCTAACGCCCCCTTTTTGGATCTCGCCATTGTCGTCACGGTTGATTCTACTGATGATGATATTATGCACAAGATGTGAGCATCATGGTCAGTTACACGTGGGCGTGTCGGGAGTGTCGAGGTTGCGTATGTACGACTGGATTACACGTACGTGCTTTTAACAGTACGATAGTTTACCTGTTCTTTGAAACTTCATGTAACTTTCACTTGCTTTTCGAGAAAAATCCAGAGAGCGAGAAGCGAGCGCAAAAGGATGACAGTGGCAAGCGAGCCGTTGTACGTGTTGTACAAATCCAACAACAACACTGCAACACACCGCTCAATACTATCGTTCCTCTGAGTAGTTCAGAGATATTTGTCGTAATCATTATTCATCTCTAGAAGTCTGCGAAGAAGAAAGCACGCCACAATGTTATTGGAAGAAGCTCTGTCGTCGGGTGGAGCCAGCTCGAGCTCCACAACATCAAGTCCCCTCCCTCCCTCCGATGCCGCTCTAGCCCTCCTCTCCTTCCTCCGTGACGAACTTCCAGCGGGGGGTATATCTGCAGAGAAGCGCTTCGTCAATCTCTTCCCGCTCATTGTGGACCGAGCTTTCGGTGAGCTGAACCGGCCTCAGCCATCAGCAACGCATAAATCATCCTTGACGCCTGGTCCGTCATCTTCGCCGAAAGCGATTACTTCTCCAGGAGGATCAACGTATTCGTCACCGGCATCGTCTCCGTCATCCAGATTGGAGTCGACATATACCACCACCACCGCTGCTGCTGCTGCGGCGGCGGCGACGGCAGACAAATTGTATCACCACGCTGACGGCGGATGGCTCGCTTTAACAAACACACCCAAACCAACTGGCGGGACAGCATCATCGTCGTTATCATCGACACCATCCTCCTCACCACTTCGTCAAAGAGCCACGCAATCACTTGACAATGACCCAATTGTCAAATTACTCCGTGCTCCCAATACGACACAACCAAGCAGCAATAATAACGATTCGTATGCACAACCACCACAGCAACCGACATTACTTGATGCCCTATCGGCAGAATCTATCCATCGTCCACAAATCAAATTCAAATTCCCATTGGGTGGACTATCGATATTATTCACGGATTTGATTCAAGATTGGAAAAGGTGTTATGTGCAAGAGGCGGAGAAGGCGAATGCTGCAACGTTGGCAGCACGCGGTGGTGGTGGTGGTGGTGCTGGTGGTGGTGGGGCACGTGGTGCGTTTGCCACAACAACAACAACATCTACTACTACTAATACCACAGCCACTATTGAAGGTATGATTGGAAAAGAGAATGCAACTAGGATATTATATCATCTCTTATTGAATGGTCCAAATGAACAAGTTGAATTGAAAAATTACTTCCAAAGTGGTGGCAGTGGTGGGAATGTGTTACAACAACAAAATCTGAATCAAATGTCGTCTCCAAGAGCTGCGTTTACTGCTACCCCCATAAAGCAACAACAACAACAACATCCACAACAAATGAATACTCCTCGTACGACTACCACCGCCGCCGTCGCCAACAGTGAACCAAACATTGAACTAACCATGTTGGAATACTACCTCCTCATCTTTCTTCGATTTCCATTGGCCAATCAAGAATGGGAAATTCAATTACAAGATCATCTTCGTCGTATGGGATATGGTGGGAGTAATATCGCGTATGGTCAACGTGTGTATTCTCATTTGATGACTTCATATATGAATTATTATTTACCTCATGGGGTGCATCGACCAGATGGTAGTAGTAGTAATTATAATGTGGGTACTACATCCGTCGTCGAATGTGGAGCTTCTCTCGATCGAACGGCCGAATTATTTTTACGACTTGTGATTGAATTATGGATAGAAGGTCAAGTATCTCCACCAACATTGACTGATGCGATTCAACGTTATCGCAATGGTCGTAGTGCATTCCTATCGACGTCATCATCCACATTGTCTTCGTCATTCAACCCTACACTCCGAGATTCGTTGGAGTTGACACAACCCCTTAAGACATCGAATATATCACCACCATCACAAATTCAAATTGGTGTATTGAATTTAGTTCGTCATTTGGTATCAGATGTTACTGTTCGGACCATGGTGAAAAATGCCTCGACTTTATGTCAATATCGACAGACACAGGAACGAGATGGAGGAGTATCTGGTGATGATGATAATGCCAAGATTTCTTGGTGTCTCCCCCCGGCCATGAGTACAATACAACCCTCGATATTTAACTACATCCGACTTGGATTGGCATGTGGTTCCATTCATGATCGTCGATCCATCTTCCATCGTGCATTGGAAGCGTGGTTGGTATGGATCGAACCTTGGAATTACGTTATGAAGCGACGCGCCGTTGTTGTTACTATTGGTAGTGGCAACGGATCGGCAACTCACCGAGCCGGAGAATTTCTACGCAATGCTGCAGCTACGGTTTCTTCACATCGTGTGGAGTACTACCCTGCCTATGTTGCTCCAAAGCCAACATCACCTAGCCAATATTCTTCGCAGTGGGAGGCCTACGTCGTTTCAAACCTGAACCTCTACACCGTCCCGCTTGCAATATTTTTGAAGCGTGCACGAGAGTTGGACTTTTCATCCACCAATGAGTACCCTCAATCGTTAGAATTGGTGCAACGGGTCCTTCGTGTCTTCTCCAAACAAGTTGTCAATGTTTTGAACAGCGTGCTGAATAGACGTGCGGATACGTTGAGTGCATCCCTCGCAACGATGCATCGTGACAACTTGAAGGCGTTTTGTCCTCCTGTTAGCTGGAAACTTACAGATTGTCAACTTGACGCCACAAATTTACTGGAGGAAGTCTTTAGTCAACATCAAAAAAGAAAGAATGACATGGATATATTCGACAGGATCGAAGCGAGGTTGAATGCATTGTTTTCTGGAAAGATTGGAAGCGATGAAGCCGCACTTCAATCCCTCTTGTCTCAGGTTCGTTATTTGATGCACCTTCCTCAAGATTATCAAGTACTACCGGAAGAACCTAAAAGCTCGCGTGGGTGGGGTAGCTTTCTTGGCTTGGGTAGGGATGGTTCGTTATTGGCCGAGAACATGCTCGTTCCTGAACGAGATAGTAGCGGGAAACTAACTGACAAGGGACGTGCCCAAATACATTCAGGGATGCGCAAATGCAACCCTATTGATGTACATTTTATCGGTGATCCCCTCTTGGCTCGAGTAAAGACGTATGAAATCCCCGCCTTGGTCGAACTTACCGTCAAAGCCTCCAATTATCTGAATCAAAAGCTTGGCTTGGTTTCTGAGGCTGATGTTGCAGATGGACATGTTGTTGATAAGGATGCTCTTTCAAAGCATTATCATGAAATGGAGCGCTATCAAAAGACACTGTTTCGCTTCAATTTGAGGTTCCTGGCTGACTCTCGTAATATCATTTTCGCCTATATCATTTGGTGGCTTTTCAGGACTGTCGGAGGTTTCTTTAGCTCTTAAATTGAGAGTAATAAAAAGTTCTTTATCGTTATCATAAAAAAATGTCACGCACGCATAAGTACCTCTACCGTGACTGTGAGAATGAGAACAGACTCTCTGGCTCTGTCCGTGTACTTGCCATAATATTATGTGTAATTAAAAGTAAGTACGTCGCTACTCTCTCTCTACATATGTACATACTCCCTGCAAGTTTGTGAAAGACCGCGACCAAGACATGATGATTCCTCCGTGCGGTGGTAGGTGTCTTTCTCCAGTGTGACTGATCGGCCCCTCTGCCCGCAACAATCCACAAAACTGTTGCCCACAACAAACTGCTTTTACCCAGCCTACAAACCCAATTCATTATGGTACTGCAAATATAGCCTCCCAGTCTAATTGGCCAGAAGAGAGCCAAAATATTCATTGGCAAAGAGCAGCAGCGTCTGAAAGCGCACTACTATTTTTCTTTCAAATATTTGCAAATTCTTTTCCAGTTGTTTCGAACACATCATCTGATCCCCCCTGATCGGCCTCGCCTGATCTCCTTCGACCATCTCTAGCTTAACGCAGCCATTCAATTCAGCACCATGACGGGATTCTTTGACAACAACGGGGATCCACAACTGGATCCCTTCACGGTACTAAAGATTCAGCACAATGCCTCTGAAGCCGACATAAAGAAGGCTTACCGAACACAAATGCTTCAACTCCATCCGGACAAGCTTCCTCCAAATCTACCCGCCGAAGAAATAGCTGCGGTGACTGACAAATTTCACACTGTAAAGGATGCGTATGAATTCTTAACAAGTCCCCAGTACCTCACAGCACGAAGGTTGTACACGGCCAAAATGGCTAGTCGTAGGGCAGAGTATGAACGGAGGGAAGCATTCCTACGGAGGCAGAGCATGAACAACACCTCAGCCTCGGATCCGACGCCAGCTCGCGGTTATGTGTATCAGCAGCAATATTCGCATCGTCAACGAACTACTATGACTCGGCAACCACCGCCATCATCTTCTCGTTCATATGCGGTCCCTCCGAGACGGAAGAGCGAAACTAATTTGAATCAGAGGCAGGGAAGGAGCGAACCTAATTTGAATCCTGAATATGGCACTAAATATGCCCGAGGCCAATCGACAGAAAGGCGGCGAGTGGATAAGATGGGGGGAGTTGGACAAGCACGTATGAATGGAGCTGATGTTAATTTAGCAAGGGAGCGGGGCAGGACAGGAGGGGGAAGGGCTACAGCAAATAATAATGCTCATGCTTCCTCGGGAAGGGCTGCGAGGACCAAGTCATCGACGGCTGCAAGGAACAAAGAGAGTTCCCATCATCGCGCTAAGTCACAGCCACATTCATCACAGAGCAAACTTCGGCAAAGAGAACACACACGCCACGACGATGCTGCACGATTTGGTAATGCTGCAGGGTGGAGAGGAAGCGTCGGTAGCAACAAAGAGAATCGCAAAAGGTCTTCCTCTAAAGATCACAGACAACGCAGCCGAACGATGTCACGCGAAGAAGAGAAAAAAGTACGATCCAGGTCTGCTCCTGCCCGATATTATTCCAACAATAAGTCTGAAAAGTCCTTCGGCACCAGGAGAGCAGCGAATAAGGACTTACCCAAAGAGTTTTTCTGCCCTCTGACGAAACGATTGATGAAAGATCCTGTGTTTGACAACGATGGTAATACATATGAAAGGGAGGCAATTGAGAGATGGTTGCGAGCGCAAAGTTCCAGCCCCATCACAAATGAATATTTGAGTTTAGACATGCTTCGACCGAATAAGGTATTGAAGAGCCAAATTTACAAAGCCACTGGTAAGTGTATTTGTGTGTAATCGACGCGTCGATGCTGACTGAATTGTATAGACTGATTGATTTTGATGTTAACTTATCTATTGCTTGCTAGGCAAACCAAGATCAAGATCACAGAACCCTCGTTCCAGAACAAAATCTCCTGGCAAAAATGCCAACAGACAGCTTGTTGACTCCTACCTTCGCGAGATTAGCTTGAACTCCAGGCTTTCAGTATCCTTAGATTTCATGGGAATCTGCGCCTTTTCATATCGAAAAATAACGTTCGTTATAGAAGTTCCCTTGGATCTAAAGTCTGGATTTTTCGTGTATTCCAGCTTTGACGGAGATGCCAATAAATACCAAATATCGGAGAAAATTGATGCATGGAACGATTGGCTCGCCAATATTGGGAAAAGTTCACGTGTGTCCTGCGTGAAAGCAGGGAAAAGAACTGTGTTTACACTGAATGGAAGCGAACGTGAGATGAGACGGCAAGCAATCTTTCAGAAGACATTGGAGTACTTTGTGGAGATGAGTCTTAAATTGCATAATATGTTGTATCCCACTGAGACTAAGGTTGTTGACAATGTATGTCTCACAAGAACTCCAGTGACTGTTGCATGAGTCAGTGCAAACGAAGGGTAAACGTGTATAGAAACAAGTTGTCCAATCAGTTCTCTGATTTGCAACCTGACCACCACACTACTTTAATTGCCACAACATTACAACATCAACTATTGAGAGGTGTCGCCTGAAATTTGTACATAAAAAGTAATTTTCTGAAGCTTTATTTTAATGTAATAGTGGTACCTACCTACCTACGTAGTTTATATGGTGCTGAAAGTAGGGGTTAGCCCGACGTAGGAATAGTACACTTCTAAATCTTTCTTGTAGACAGTACTTTTCTTGCAGTTACATCGCTAACTTTTTGTGAGGTTTCTTCACCATCGCTTCACAAAACTTGTCAAACTCTTCAATTTGAGCCAAAAGTTACCACCGCAACAATGGCAGAACAACGCACTCCCATCATTATCGAGGGCTTCTCCCTTGGAGACGAAGGAAAGCCCAACCACTTCAATGCGCTTGCATCCCGTGAAGAAGCTGCGGCCGCCGCAAAAGATCTTGAGGTCGGAGATGCTGCCTTCATCAAGCGTTCCGATCTCAAGTGGACATACGCCATTGTGGCCGAGAAGGTCACTGAAGATAAGGAGGGAGTCATCTTGAGATTCGATGTCGATATGGATAAGAATCGTAAGTCATTCCCCGAGAAGCAGTGGGGAAAGTACATCCGCGTCATCCAGATCGAAGGGGAACCCACCACGGCAGCACCACAAGGGGTGAAGGAAGAAAAGGTGAAAGAAGAAAAACCCAAACCTGCTGAGAAACCAACTCATGACGATGACTCCACAAAGGTATCAACTCTATCTGATTCTTTGGAAGCTGTCGAGAAGCCCAAGCAGCCTGCTGTTTCCCAAGGGTGGTTCACTGGGCTCTTCAGTGCTGCTGCGGCTGCTTCACAACAGTCTCACCCTACTGTATCTACTAACAATTCTCTCAAAGAAAGTGTTGAGATGCAGGAAGCAGCAGCTGTTGTGGAAGCTTCGGTTGAAGTGGAAGCACCTGTTGCTCTTGAGAAGCCAGTTGTCGAGGAAGAGGAAGACAAAGAGAACGACGCCCCTGTTGAGAGGAAGAGATCAATTTTTCAAAAGATCTCTTTCAGTAGATCTTCGTCTAAGCAAAAGAAGGTGACTATTGATACCCCGTCTACTCCAAAAATTGTCGAAAATGCGAAGGAAAAATCAACGAAAGAATGGTTTGATCCTCTTGCAAGTGAAGTCGACTATGATAAAGACCCTACCGATCTCTTCCAAGCACTTGAAGCGCGTCAATGGGAATATGCTTTGGCAATGGTTGTAAATAGCACTGTCCAATTCAACAAGGAGTGTTCCACATGGGTTGTAGCGAAGGGTAAGAAGAAGGGTGCAGCATTGAGGTTCCGTGCTCTTCCTCTTCATGCAGCCGTTGTCTTTGGAGCTCCTGACAACTTAACTAAGGCTATTCTTCATGCCTACCCTCTTGGCGCAAGAGGCAGAGATGTCAAGGGACGCTTGCCTTGCCACTTGGCATGCGAACATGAAGTTTCTGATGAAGTGTTGTTCATGGTCATCAATGCCTTCCCCAAGGCTTTTTACGCCAAAGATAAGTTGGAGAAGACACCCCTTGATTACATGAATGACAACGGACGTCGCCAGTGGATTAAGAAGCTTATTCCCCTCTTGATTAGTGCCAAGCTCGAAGACGAGAAGGCCAAGTGGGAAGCAGAGAAGGAGCAAGCCCTTATCAATTACAGGGAGGCGCTCAAGAGTGATCCCGAGTACACTAAGGAAGTCAATATTGCTGTAGAGAAAGCAAACGAAGTCAAGTATGCCAACAAGTTCGAATTAATTGAGCTCTCACACAAGAAGGAGATTGAGTTGTTGAAGATGAAGCATGCAGATGAAACTCGGGCGTTGTTGGAGGGATTCGAGGTGAAATTGAACTTTGAGAGGAAGTTGCAAAGCCTCAAGTCCAATAATTGAGCTATGGGGATAGACTAGTGGCACTCTTTGCTTGTTAGCCGAGCAAGGTAGTATATATGTTGTACAGACATTCTAGGGATCTTACTACTTCTGGACAGTAAAAACATTTAACGTCGTCGATATTGTAAAAAAAATAGAATTATAGAAACTCGTCATCGTCTGTTTTGGTTTTAGTGTCAACTTTGTCCCGTTTTTCTTCTCCAACTAGTTGAACTCTCAACTGTTCATTTTGGATGAGTTGCGGGTGAATATAAAAAGGAAGTCCTTTTACAATGAAATTGCAAAATGGTCGTGAATTGCTTGATGAGGGTGCTGTGACGTCTTTTGTTGGATCGAAGACAGTTTCAACTTTCCTTGCAAGTATGTCTCTTGTAACCATCCGTATTAGTTGATTGCTGTCCATTTCATTTTTCGCTGTTGCGACCGTGACAACTCTCTCCAAGGTGTGAACGTACGGAGAGAAACAGTATCCAAGAAGAACTGTACTTCCTACAGCAGTCAAACCTGCTGTTGCGATCACAGCGACTTGATGGGGAAATGGGTAGACAATAACGATGTTTTCAGTGGTTAGTTGACTTTTAAATTGGTGAATAATGACCTCTCAGCAAGCACTAACCTTGTCCAGTGGCAGGGACGCTATCGGCAGCACCGTAAAAGAAAGACAGTGCAGGTAATCCTACTATTCCAATCACAGCGGAGGTCAGTGACACCCGTTTAAGTCTCAGGGTGAGTGCTGCGAACGGCCCCTCATATAGAAGTACAGGTTCCTTTTCTTCTTGTTTATCTTCACTTTTTGTACTCAATGCACGAACTGGGACGCCAAGGTTGCATCGGGGAGCCGAAACAACCTTTTTAACTAGGCGAAAAGAAGAATTAACCCTGATCATGCTGCCTGACCCTCTGCTCTACGATGCAACACAAGATATTGGCTGGTGGTGATATTTTATGATCAACCAGGTGACTTCCAGGTGATGGTGGTAAGAAGTGAAAAGTAATTGGATAGATGGAGATTGGAAGGAGATTGGAGACTGACTGTATGTGTGAGTGTGATTTGGCGGGAGCAATTGTCTGGAGGTGCTGGGGAGAAAATCCGGCTAATATCTATTATCGGCTCTTACTGTACTATCCTCTATCCTTCAATCATCCTCGCAGCCGCCCTGTAGGAAGGCAGGTGCACCAGAGATTCGGCTCAGTACGACGCCATGAAGCCGTCAGCAGATGGTATCGACGCACCAAAGGGTACCCACCGCCCTCATTCCGATCAGCTACATGATCTGCTTTCCATGGGTGAAATAGAATCCGCTCTGTCAACGTCGTTTTCTTCATCGACGGAATCAGACGGTGACATGAGGTTGGGCATTAGACTCCCTCTCCTGTTGCGATGGCTAACAGCTGCGCAGCCTCTGGCAACGATGTCAAAGCTAGACAAGTCGCCAGGATCAAATATAGCGAGTCCTAATTCTGTTGCGCCTCTTTTGGAGGATGTCGCAGCTGCGCATCATGATGCTGAAAACATTGAGGTTCTAGTGTCTTCGCTGGCCCCCACTATTTGTAAAGAAGTGGTTGGAAAGTTACCTCCCATATCAAGGAGGAAATCAGACAAGTCATTCCTCTATCGTCAAAGTTTGGCTCGACGGGATCAAGCTGATTGTGATGACGTGTGGGATACAAGCGTGCTGGATAAAGCATTACACAGATTGTCAAAACAAGAGCAGCAAAAACGTAAAAGAGAAGTTGATCAGTCGTCGGTCTCGGGCAAGAAGCAAAAGTCGGCACCTGATGATGAATATCTAGAAAAAATGAAGACAGTCATTGATGTGCTGGAGCAGGATCTTAAGAATGATGACGATGATGACATAGGCGTGAAACAAGAAACGGCAAAGACATCTACTAGCGCTGTAAATGGCGGGGATGCTACTCTCTCATCCTTCTTCGAAAGGGCATCAGACGACTCCCACATATCTTCAATGAGAAGAGTGTTGCATGAATTAATATTATTGGTTAAAAGCGCACTATGTACACACAATGATGGAGCCGCTGCCTCAAATACTGATGATGACGGGCAGAACTATTCGACACAAATGAGTGGAGCAAGCAAGTCGCCTTGGATTTCAACCAAGCCGGATTCCCTACTAGCTGAAACAGATATAACAACATCATCAAGTGGAAACGGTGGATTTGGGCTGCCAGTAATGGTATGTGCACTAATGCATCACGCACCAATTCTTCGATACAGACATGTATCTAACGCGCTGTGCCGTGCATCAGTACCTCAATCGTCTACACTAATAATGCACATGGCAGCAAACTGCCCTACTGCATCTTCTTGTTTACTGCGTGGCTGCATTGATGCGTATATAAGTGGGAAAAAGTACCAATCATTAGTGCAACATTCTTCACTTGGCGAGGAAGACGATATTGAGGAAAAAGCCGTCAACGTAATTCATACATCTGTTGCATCGGCAAAGGCTTTGGCTTCGCTATCCCGCAGGGAGGCTTGTAACGTGGTACGTGTCCTTCGAGAATGTGGCAACCACGTCATGTCCTCGTTGGTGCTACAGATTTTACTTGATACAGATGAAGTAGAAGCAGCCTCATTTATTGTTGAGGTAATTTCGAGCTCATTGGACGTACCCACAACTGCGTCAAATGAGGTGAACTCAGTTCAAGTTCAAAACCTTGCAAACAGATGTTCATTATCACTCAATCAACGAATAATTCGTAGCAACCAACTTCATAGTGAAAGCGAAGTCCAAGACTGTACTTTGCGTTTAGACACGTCACCTGCAGAACTGTTTGAAGATCAAACAACAACTGAAGCAGCTTTAAGTTGTATGTCAAAAAGGATTATACAGCACTCACATACGGTTGAGGAGCAATTCTGTTTAGGGGAAGCATCATTATACATCCGAGCTTATGCATTATTGACATATTTTATGAATATTGGAGAGTCTTCAAAGAGTGGAGCAATTTTTGAAGATACAATATCTGCAATCTATATCTTATCAAAATTCATTATACAAACTGCCACCAGAACAGAACTTGCGAAGGAGACGACAATGGACGAGTTTTACACAATATTGTTGTGTGCAACCCTCTTCACAATTGTTCAGATAACTGTATCAAAAGCTTCTTTCAACGCACAGACAGCTGAGAAGGCTTGCTTCGAGTGCTTGCAGTTAATACTTCGACATCCTATATCAATGAAAACAGCTGTTGTTGCAGCACGGGTAGCGAGCTTCGTCAATACGAATGATGTAAGGAATTTACTGCGGTTTTCGTTGCAGAGCACAGTCAACGAAGTTTTTGAAGTAAGTGTTGAAAAGAAAAAAATGGAGTCTGATGTCTGCCGATGGCTTTCGTCAAGGATTGACAGTGGACTACTCACGTTGGTTGAAAATAAGGTCATGTCCATTGATTATGTTCTCTACGATGCGACACTATTCATTGATAAGATGTCTGAAAATGATTTGGAGCAATCGAGTGGGCTTGAAAATTTTATTCGAACTGTTCTCGACGACCCAGACAAGTGTTGCCAAATGATAAAGCAATCATCAGTTTGCGACTTCATCGTAGGATCTGCAAAGTTGACTTGTCGAAAGCAAGCACCTCATATTCCACTTGTATTGCCACTTGCACTCGAGCGGTTATCTCGGAAGCTATGGGCAGAGATTGGGGATGGGAAGGAGGTCTCGTCGAACTTTACGCAGTTTGTATTACAGCTGCTCTACGCTTTGTCTTTCCTTAACGAGGATCCAACCTCTCCTTTTGTCATCAATCCTAGGTCTTTCCCGTTGAAGGAGTCGTTAGATTTTGTGGATCAACTCAACTCCTCTAACACTGCGATGGAAAGTAAAGGTGGCGCATTGGTATTGCACAAAACACTGAAAGAATTTATTTTTCACCATTGTCCCGACTTGGTTGAAACAGTAGAAATGAACAAATGGCTGGATTGGACGAGGGTGGGGTTTGGTGTATCTCACCAAGGCTGTATTGTTACGCCAATGATGGTTTGTGACGCTATTAATGATTGCTTACGACAACGAACTAAGGACCCATCAGGAGTAAGGGCTGAGAAGTTGTTCATCGCCTCCCGTTCTACCTTTCCTAGTGCAACAGTTGACATTGCTGCGACAGGAGCGATCCTTGCATCATCATCATATCGTTACCAGCCGAAAATCGTCAGCTATGTTGCCCTGTGCAAAGATCCTCTTATTCTGCTGCAAGCACGAGCATTTGTATGGAAGTGCAAAGGCTTACGCTGCATAATGATTCGAGTGCTATGCGATCTAATGAGTGCGAACGAATCCATCGCGATAAAGGACTCGGCTTCAGACAGCGCGGCGTTGCGATACTTGACTGCAAGAGACACCGTGATCTTCAGATGTGTTCTATTTGCTTGTGGATCCACATCAGTTCTCAGTTCAAATTTGGAGAATTCATCTAGGCACTGCAATATGTGCGTAAACTTGATGAGATCAATTGCTTCGAGAAGACGAGGAGTGATAGCTACTTTGGCCAAACAAGGCCTTTCTCAAAGTTCTGTTGATTTTCTTGTTCGCTTTATCCCCGAGTCATTTCAAGACGCAACAGAACTCATCTCGTTGTTGGGCGAGAGTGATATCCCGCTAGTTGAACGTCTTGTGACTGCTAGTACAGCTTTGCGTATTTGTGTCATTAACAGTTCTAGAGGAGAGATGACTGCCAAGAACCTCTTATCTGCCTCATTAGATACCTTCGTCGATGGGTTTCATCTCGTCCTCGGCCCTCCCGGGTTGCCTGTTAGTTTGTTTCGCGATGAAGAAAACGGTCAAGATATCACCCTCATGTGTAGAGAAGCTACATTTCAAATGATAACGACATTATCAGCAATAAATCCAAGATCAATCCTAAAGGATGACGCGATAGCCTATTTGACAAAAATAGGAAACTTGTGTAAGAGCGAGAACGCTGTTGGAGGTGTATCGGGCGCTGCTGCATTGAAAAGAAAGAGCCTTCTAAAACGAATATGGGATCATTGCGATTCATCGTGTAGATCTCTTGGTGGCTCACTTCGATGAAGGGGATCGAACAGCTGCGATGACTTAATAACTTTACTAGTAATATTATATTATCCATTATCTTTACTTCACACGCTCGACCATAGTGGATAGGATATGGTATTAGAGCTGGCATGTGCGGTCTCTTGGTGACTCTTTCGGTTGACATGGGAGTAGCAATATAGTTTTAGTTTCAATAATTTGTTACAAGTAATCATTTTCGTTGTATACATAGTAAATAGTAATAGATGATATCAAGTAATCTCCTAATCCCAACGTAACCAGCCTGTTGCAGTATGTGTCGGTAGAGGAGAAAGAGGGATGCTTTCAGGAACCGATCCTGCACTTGCAAGTGTTTGAAGCCACAACCCGATGGTGGCAAGTGAGTCACATGCGATTTTTCTAACTGAGGCCGGCGTGTTGGGGCTGTGTGCCAAATGAACCAACGTGGCAACAACTGTCTTGGTGTTTGTCAGGGGAACAATTGACCCTGGCTCGGTTGCGAGATTCATCAATGCCCCGACTGCAGCAAGCTGTTCTTCGTAATCTTTCCTCATAGCACATGCGCTGAGCAATGAGAGAAGCGAGCTTGTAGCAAGACCAACCTTACTTGATGCATCACTGCAAAGGTTTTGAATGGTTCGGACAGACCACAATCGATCCTCTGGCAACTTCGATTTGCCACCAGCAGTAAGAGTTTCTATCACCTTTGGCATTGATGCCAATTTGGCGTTGTTTGAAGGAAAGCGTGTGAAGTTGCAAAGCATTTCTAAACATCTCGTGTGCAAGGGATGTTCAAAGATTCCAGCCAAAAAGATGACGTTGTCTAGTACCTTCTCGTTGTTGCATAGAATGGGTGCATTGGCGCAGTGCTTCGTTAAATGCGTCAGTGTTGCACAGGCACTCAATTGGCTCCGTTCCAGAAAGTCCGAAGCGTTCTCGATGTTTAACTTCTTGAGAGAACTGATTTGCATTTCTACTCCTTCCTCTTCTCCGATACTTTCATTCTCATTGATGCTACCTCCACCATGACTTCCTCGTGAACCGTCATATGATGACATTGACCTGTCGTTACTGTAAACTGACCTTTCATCCTGACTCGTACCATATGAATTAGTGCGATATGTATCGTCTTCAGTGTAAGTTCCTGTTTCATAAGTCCCCTCACTATACGTTCCGGAGAATGTATTTGAAACGCTTCGCCCATCCTGAGTTGTCCCTTCTTCCTCTTGCGATTCACTCTTTGAGGTGGCAGCCTCATCAATTGCGGTTTCCTCGTTTTCTTCTTTTACTTCTTTCTTTGCAACATTCCGAACCATCAAGTTACTCAGTACTGTTACTAGATTTTCTTTATTGCAGATAGCACTCCTATTTTGCGCAGACTTTGCTAGTGTTGCGAGTGCACTACACGCTCTCAGCCGTGCCTCTCCTGTATCTTCCTCGATCACTTTTACCAACACGTCAACAACACCTGGATGTTTTGCAACGATGATTCGATTTTCCTTTGATTCACTTAAATACAGTATTGCCGTCACGGCACGTGTACGAGCGTCTAATGCATCACTGTCAACGGCGTCATCCAAGCTTGCATAAACGAGGGCATCAAGTAAGCCATTAGTGCGAGCAAGTTTAGCCTTGTTGGTATCATGACTAGCCAAGACTTTGATTGCGCCACACGCATTACTCCTTCTTACTAAGTTGTGCTCGTCTTGAGTTTGTTGAATTAACTTGTCCAGCTCTGCATCGGGCTCTACTACCTTGATATTAAATGACTTTTCAGGGACAGTATTCTCATTAATGATAATGTCATCAGAACGAGGTTCAACTGGAGGAGGTGGAAGAGGGTACGGATGGCGAAAGATAACCTGACGGCTACTGCTAGGTTGTTGTTTAGTGAGGTTGCTGTTGGTGTATGTGTTGACTTTGGAGTTGTTGAGAATATTTGCATTGGATGATAAAACCGGGTTGCTGGTGGGCGCCGATGATTTAAGTGACTTTGGGGTTTTTGGCGTGCTCACTGGTGCTGAAGGCTTAAACATCATTCTCTCATTAATCATGGCCTCAGCCTCTTGCTTGTACCTTCTTTTTTCGGCATTGTCAGGTGATGTATAAGAAGCGGAAGAATTATCAATGGTGTCATCTGTAGCTGGCGTCTGAATTTGAAGAACTTGTGCATCCATTGCTTTGTCCTCCTGTCGAGGTGTACTTGGGTTTGTTGGGTAGTTCTTCCGTTGATATCTGGGAGAAAGATTGGTAGAAGCTGCAGCATCGCTGTCCATTGAAGGAATCGAAATGTCCAACTCTTGATCGAGTACCACATTATTTGTATTCTCATTGCGAGAAGTCGATGGTGATTTCCTTGCAGCTTTGCGACGGTTCCTAGGCGAAAGAGTGGTGTAACCCAGAGGCGACGTGGAGGACTTGTGTGCTGAAGTCTCGTTGGTGTGTTTCTCTGTACTTGCATCACTCTTAACGCTAGCCGCACAAGCTGGGCTGAAAGTTTCTTCCTTTGACTCTATCTCCACCGTTCTAATGTAAGCTTGTTCTGCAAATGCTCTTGCACTATTGATTTCGGCTTCAATACGCTTCGCCAAGTCATCGTCTTTGTCAACTGGATTTTCAACCGTACCACCTCTTCTAGTCCTTCTTGGAGTGGTTTTAACATGTTGATCTACATCAATGTCCATAATCTTCCGTGTAGGTGCAGAAAAATCTGGCTCTGGCCACTCCTCAGACGAAGTATGCATGGCCATCCTTGCCTTACGAAGGGCATTCTTAACCATAATGGAAACTTCATCTTCGGTCATGTCATCGCCAGAGATGACTCCAGCAGACTGGTTGATGCGAGACGACTTTGTCGGCGGCATCATCTCACCGCTGCTGCTCAGAGAGCCGAGAGATGAATCACCAGATACTGAGTTTCCGTATTTTTCGTCCATCTTTTTGCTAACTATTTCAGGTGCCTTTACTCCTTGTCATAAAATTTCATTTTATTGTAATAACTCTTACCGGGCCACTCCTTGTCGCGGAGAGTTTCATGGTGAGTGAGATTCGCCAAAAAGAAAAACGAGAGAAATAAAATAAAATGATAAAAGATACCACATGTGTGTCGCATCTATTCCGTTCACGCCTTGCAAGCTCCCAAAAAAGCCCTTGAAAAGCGACCGCAAGCCAAAACGTCCATAAGAGTTTGGTTCCCCCACGGACTCCGGGTGGTTTAAACAAGAAGCAACAACCATGCAGGCGGTGCCGACATACACAAATTCAGAAGACACTGACGAGGGCAGTGTAGGAGTATCACCTCCGCGCAAGCATAATGCTGCTTTTACAAGCAGGATGAGACAGCGTAGAATGAGAAGAACCGCAGAGAGAGTCAAGTCTTCGAAAGGTTACGTTGAACACTACAAACAGCATAAATCTTCATCTGTGCCTTCAATCCCTAATCCACCCCCATCGCCACCGAGGTTACTAAAGAAACGGGTCCAAACCAGTATCTTTACAGTTTCTGATGTACCGCTGCCACGACCTCAAGCAAATAATGATGTACCAAAGAGTATCAACACTAAAAAGAAGAATAAGTCACAAGTTGCTTTCAAGGAAGATGATTTCTTTCCCAACCTTCAATCTGGGCTCAGCGAAGACGAAGTTCGCGATGCTACCAACTACACAAGTATCCAATTCAATTACAGTTTCACGTCTGGAGAGGTAGAAGTGTTTGATGAAAATATTTCGGTGGGGGCATTTGATGCCGATGATGGGAAAGGCATCGACTCTTGGAAAAACGAAGTGTGGAGTCATTCAAATGCCCCACGAACACAAAATATCCAGCATTTCAGCAGCGAATTATTTCAACAGAAGGAAGCCGCAAACATGATCTCATTTCTGACTCCTAATCGGCTTAGTAGTGCCGGGCTGATGTCCCCAGAAGTCAACCAGGAAGATGAGGATGAAACTCCTCCTGATGTAAGAGGCGACTCTCCGAGAGGCGTTTCTTCTCCAGATGCTCCCGGTTTATCACATATTGACAACCCAGAATCTTATCGCTGTGGAGAGTGGAGGGGCACCAAGTTATTTCGCCAAGATGATATTGATGAGGATGTAAGACAGTCAATTATAACACAAGCACTGAGAAAACAGATGATTAAGCCCTCACCTCAAATGGAGGAGCTACTGAAGCAAATTGATAGAGACTCCTTCACACAGATTAACAGAACCTTTGCAACTCGACGTAAGAATGCATGCGGGGCAATCAAAATCCTTGTTTCTAAAGAAGAAAATCGCCTTAAGATTTGTTGGAGCTCAGGGGTTCTCACTGCAATTTCTTCAGTATTGCGAGATGTTCATGCGGTGATTAAAGATGAGCAGACGAGGTTGGCTAACGTTGAGGCACGCAATCGTATTGTTTCGGCGTTGTTGAATCTTTCGGTCAATAAGAAGAACCGCTTGTTGATTGTCAATACACCTGGCTTGCTCGACAGCATCGCACAGACTATTCTACATGATGAGGGCGAAGGTCGTCAGGGCTGCTGTACAGTGTTATTATATCTATCAAAAACCGCGGAGACGAGGTCAGTCATTGCGAAGAGTGTAGAGTTGATGGATGCTATTGCCAAAGTTATCGAAGTGCCAACATGGATTGCTCCACAGCAGCCGCAAATCCCTGATGTCTGTAAAAAAAATTTCGATATGGATACCGTTGATACTCATTCTACCTCGCATGATGATATGAGCTGTATATCATCTGAGCACTCCCACCGCTCTGAACACTTTCACAAAATTATGAAGGAAGATTTCGATAGTACGAAAGAAGTCCTAGAAAGGACTCAGAGTCTTTCATTCACACTATCTTATGAGAAAGTTGTTGATACAAGTGAACCGGTGGAAATTGATTATGACTTGGATCCAAATAAATTTTTGCACGGTGCTAGACTGGCGTCATTTGCTTGCCTGTTGTGTCTGGTTAAGAGCAAGGAGACTGCGGCATTCATTGCGAAGGGTAACGCCATCGTCGAAGCATTGATCGGTGTGTCACGAAAGTTTTCGTCCCCGTCTCATGCCCGTTCATTGGCAATCTTGGCTCACTTGACAAGACACCCACAAATCTGCCATCTACTTGTGTTCAATTATTTGTCCTTGCTTCCGATGTTGCAAGAGGCAACATCTTCTCCTGACAAAGAGGGTCGCAGGTATGCTCTCTGTGCTTTGCAAAACCTTTCAATCGACACGTCTTGTCGGGCGCCAGTTGCACATACTCCAGACATGATCAAGGCTCTGACAAACCGACTAATCAACAGTGACAGTAAAGCAGAGTTGGTTGCAGCAGTTGCGACACTACAAAATCTTGCAAATGAACCAGCAAATCTTATTCAGTTTACCATTGTCGAGCATTGTGTTGCTTCCATTATTGAAGTAGCTCGAAGTGACGATAATGGAGAAAAAGAAACTGATGTGGCTTCATTTTTGGCCAAGAACACATTGGTCACATTATCTCATTGGTTCCGTAGAATTGCCACGAGTGGAGCAGAGCGGATAAGCAATGGATCAGGTAGTGGACAACAAACGCTTCATAATGCAGTGTTGGCACCCACGACCTACCAGCAATGGTCTTAAAGAGCAGACCAGGGACTACTCGCAACAGAGGTAGAGAGAAAGTTAGAATTGAACGTTGTCAGTTGTTACGTTGTCAGCTCTCTGATTTTATGATAAATCGCTTGTTCAGTACCTTCGTTCCTTCTTATTTTAGCTGTCGATTAGTATGCTACCACTCTCACTCTATTCACTTTGCAATAGAAATGACTTGCATGGCTCCTACTTGCTTCTTCCTATCCACACTGTATTCATTATAGTAATTTACCGCTCACTTCTACTCGCTATGTACAAGAGAACACTTGCAAACTAGCATCGTTGCCACAGCTCACCAGCTTCAGCCTAGCGCTTCCAACAGCCCCACTACTGCAATCGACACCCCATACCCACCCTTCATTTGCCCCGTCAAATGAATGGACTGGTGTACCACTCGCCAATCCCATGCCACAATCCCAAATACGAACAGCGCGATCGGACCCACACGTTGCAACTCTGTTCCCATCGGGAAAGGCACATAGGTTCATTATCCATCCCTTATGTGCAGCGAGAGCACATGCAACGAGTTTGACTGGTGATGCAACGTTGAAGCTGCCAGAATTTTCCGACGATGGTAAAGCCATTGATGCATCATATGAATACAATTTACCGTCGTCATCGCCAGCAAACAACAATTCCCCGTCTGGCATCGAATAGGACAATGCACGAATTGGGAACGAAGAATGCACCAATCTATGCACCCGTCGGAAGTTTAATCCTTCGTTTCCATAGTAATAGTCATCAGATGTAGTATGAGCCGAATAAATGTCAATAATACCATCTTTTCTGCCCACCACGAATGTATTCGGTATATTGGGATGCCACGCTAATGACATGACGCATGCGTGCCCTGATCCTACTGTGGCTATAATTTCCCCCGGAGGAGTCGAGTTATTGTTGATTTCATTGTCACTATTGTTGAATGATGTAATGTTCATCACCACTGTATCACCACCCGCTGAATCTCCAACAACGGCGCCTCCTGAAGCAGACCGAGTGATACCATTGTCTCCCGGGTGAGACGACAATATTCCAGATTTGCAAATAACCACTGATCCATTCGCGCAACCCATAGCTACCAAAATATCCGTTTCTTTTTTCGAGTAGTAATTAGCCAATGTTGGTGGACGTATCGCGAGTGTTGTGCCGGTAGCGGTTGGGACTTTAAATTCTGCATATGGCTTTCTATAGCGTTGTGTTGTTGATGATGATGCGTCCAATCCATTATCAACATCCTCTGCCACAACGACTCCCTTCTCCTCGAGCACAGGATCCAATCGTACCCAGACACAAACGTGTCCACCCAATTTGGATGCCATTACAACTTCATTACCCGCGGTGTCATCCGCTCCACAATAATTTCGAACTACATCTAGCGCTGCATAACCCAGCGCTGCCGAATTTTTGCTGGCGCTACTGATCGCCTGATAATCATCACGAGATATCAAACATTCAGTGCGCGTAACATTCATAGCCGAGGCATCTAGCACATCATTGGAATTGACGTCCTTCTCTGTGCGATCGGTGAGTGTGTAACACTTGATCGTGTTGGAAGCTCCTGCGGCAAGTAGTCGCAGGGATGATGGGGAAGATGATGACGAACGACAGGAAGAGAACTTTACCCTCCAGAGCGGTTCGCTGCTGCAGCTGCTGTCGCCGTCATCGTTGGTGATGCGGTGTAGCGTCCGGAATCCGCTCATGGTCGCATAGTGGTGAATGTCGAATAGAATGTCATCACACATGAGGACAGAGATGAGGACGGAAGCAGCAAGCAGCACACATAATGACACAACCTGGGAAACAACGCCAGCACGCGAACCAAGCAGGAACCAATACATAGCAAGCAGGTAAAAAAAGAAGCGAGCCTTCTTTTACTTGCCTCTTCATACTTCTTGTGGTACCTCAACCCGACGCATACCAGGTTGTAGTGTCGTTTGTAGTGAGATGACGGCCTGAGCCGGCTCATTTATTTTTCTTCCTAGCCCATACTAACTGTATTCGGTCAGTAGCTCCGGCTCAGGCTGATGTGGACAGCGCTGAATACGATGTGGCGTCCCAATGTGCTGCTGCTGGCCAGCCCAAAATGGACCTCGACCCGACCCATACGAGGTTGTAGTGTCGTTTGTAGTTGAGGTAAGGCCTGAGCCAGCTTTTTTATTTTTCTTCCTAGCCCATACTAACTGTATTCGGTCAGTAGCACCGGCTCAGGCCGATGATTTGGACAGCGCTGAATACGATGTGGTGTCCCAATGTGATGCTGCTCGCCAGACCACCAAATCGGACATCAACCCGACACATACTACGCATATGAGGTTGTAGTGTCTTTTGTGGTTGAGATGACGGCCTGAGCCCTCATACTAATTGAATTCGGTCAGTAGCACCGGCTCAGGTCGATGTGGACATTTTGACCTGGATCCGGCCATCTTCTTGGTTTTGTTACAAGTACTACCTTGCCAACTTTGCCATTAAGCTTTTGGTGACCAGCGGCTGGCGTCAATGGTGTGATTCGAACCCAGCGCCCGCCTTCACCTGCTCCATTCACTGCCGCAGATCTTGTCGCCTCAGTGTCTTCATATCCGCCATACGACATGTTTATCAGCAGTCAGCAGCTAGATAGTGATAGTAAGGTGGTTATAGCCATAGCCATAGAGTAGTGCAAGTAGTAGAGTTTTTGAAATGCAAGATTTCTACTCCATAGATAAATATTATCCAATAAGTTTCGGTAGAAGTGAGGGCTCTATTTTCTATTTGTCAGGTCAGATAGAGAGTTTTCTTTGAGTTGAAAGATGTCGTGCTACATCTCTAATGTTAATGTCTCTCTCTAGATAGAGAGAGATAAGGCGGTGACAACTTAATCTTTATGTTCCTATCCAGCCGAAAAAATCAGAAAAAATCGCTTTTGTTCGATTTATTTCCCGCCACACACAGAAGAGAAAGATTCCACATAATACCACCCTACCACACTACCATTATTTGATTGAACCCAAACAATATGCAGGAAGTCTTAGAAGGAAAAAGGAAGTCTATGCAAATACAATTATATTTTAGGCGACCGGTTATAACCACTCGAAGCTGAAGCTATGGACTCTTCGCCTACTGACGTCGTCTACAATGCTACGATAATAAGAAACAACTCTTCCATCACCATAATCGAAGACACAACGACGAATGAAACGATATTCTTTGCCCCGCCAACTCTTTCGCCTACTGTGGATAACGATGCTGCCGAAGAGACTCACCAATTTGATGCTGATGCAGCGCTGCTACTGAACATTACATTAATATGTTGCACCATGCTAGCCTATTATGTCAAAAAGAACAAATGTTACTTTCTGCCAGAGTCAGCAGTTGCTATGCTTGTTGGTGTTGTTATTGGCGGTATAGCTAGGTTAAATTTGACGGATCTGACTCTGTTTTCATTCTCTCCGGAGCTATTCTTCTTCGTGTTATTACCACCAATTATATTTGAGGCGGGGTACAGTCTCGAAAAGAAAGGATTTTTTGACAATATTGGAGCTATTGTGAGTTTAATAATCATCAATGTGATGAAATCATCACTCATGCAGTTATCTAACTTGTTCTTGTTGTCGCAGTGCTTGTATGCCTTTGGTGGGACTATCATTTCGGCGTTCGCTGTGGGGTGGCTGACGTTCATGTTTGCGCAAAATGGCCTCATAGGGCATGTTGATCGAGATAACGCCATGGAGGCACTGTTATTCGGAGCATTGATATCAGCTGTCGACCCAGTTGCTACTCTATCCATGTAAGTCTTTTACCATTCACCAAAACAAAAGAGATGAGTGAAATGATATCTTGGTTAATTCATACAATTCTGCTGTTCCGCTCCAACGATAGAATGGGCTCTCCAGAACTTCAATGTTAGAGTTTATTGCACAGTTTGGTTATCGGAGAGAGCGTATTGAATGATGCAGTTGCGATTGTTCTCTTCAAAACATTTTAAAAATTGTACGACCCAGAAGAAATCCCCCAGAACTAATCTTCGATGGTTCAGTGATACCAGCGGCGTTATTATCTTTCTTCACAATGACTGTTTTATCAACTTGGTTGGGGTCTTACTTGGGTTGCTTTTTCCATGACTGGAAGCGTCACTTGTGTATCTCTTTTGTTAACTGTGCTATGCCACAGCCGAGGCATTTGGGCTATCGGGTATCATGGCTTTATTCTTCAATGGAGTTGTGCTGTCACATTATAATTCATACAATCTTTCTGCAACAGCTCAAACAACAACGGAACAATTTTTTGCCACCGTCGCAACTACAATGGAGAGTATCGTGTTTCTTTACATGGGCATGGGTGTCTTTCTGGACGGTTTCAGAATTGGGATATTGTGTTTTCCTTGTTGGGTCTTCTTTTCTGTGTCATTGCAAGAGCTTTAAACATATTCCCGTTATCTTTGATTGCGAATTGTTGTAGAGAAAAAGCGAGAACAGAATTAGTTTGAAGGCGCAGTGCGTGTTGTGGTTTGCAGGACTTCGAGGTGCTATTGCATTTGCACTGTCGATGAATATGCCTGGACCAAACTCAGACTCTTATGCCAGTGCTACCTTATTCATTTGTATGTTCACAACAATTGTGTGTGGAGGCTTCACAGAGAACATGTTGACACGGTTTGGGATGAAACAAGGACTTGATAACGATGATGATGAAAGCGATGATTTCATCGGTGTTGAGAACCTCATCTCAACTGAGTCTCCACTAGCTCGACGACTATCAGATGATTTACAAAAGAGATACACAAACTTTTGGTACGATTTTGACGACAACTACATGAAGGAGCTGTTCGGAGGTGACCGTGCTGGAAGCTCTGATTGCACTTTTAATTGATGTACATAATGTAAATCTATTTCTCACTTTTGCGTTTGCCAATGACTGGAACGTCGCCGCGAGTAACTCCGTAAACAATGACTGCACCATCGTCAGAAACGGTGGCAATACGTAGGGGGATCTCATTTGAGGGAGCAGTGTCTGCATTATTTGTCTCATCACCTCCATCATTGTGTTTACCTTCACACAAAGCCACCAGAGCTGAAATCGTGGCAAAGGATGGTGCGCTGACGCCACTGGAGTGGAACGGCATGATTGCAACCCCAAAGTCAGGCAAACCTGGATTTGAACGCCTAAAGTTGGAGTTTGGGTTGTACGCAAAGTATGCAAGCCTAGTCTGAAAGTCTTGGGAACTATTTCTATTCGATTCACCATCAAATGTAACTACAGAAGGTGGTGGTGCCGTGGCTACATCATCGCTGAGTCTCTGTTTTGCTTGCCTCCGATTGTTGTTTGAGCTCCATTGTATCTCGGTACTTTCAGACACAGCTGGATTGTAATCGTGATTGTTTTCACCTTCCACTATGCTTGAGGTATCTTTTGCTCTTGGATGAAGTTGCTGGGCCAATAGGAGCTTTATTCTTTCGTTAGAATACCGTATGAGAATGTAACCCTGGGCACGAAGATGAGCATAGGCTAGATATGCCGCTAATAATATTTTGCATTCGGGCAGCATGTTGCAAAAAAGATCTTGTGTAGACATCGTTTCATGATTGTATTCGATTCGGAGCAGACCCCTCATATGTAAAAATAAAGCTTCTTCTGGATGAAGCCTTTCTTCTGTTATTGTTCGTTTTTGTTGTATGGTTTCATTATTTGTTGTTGGATCACCTTCAGTGGTGGCATCTTGGTCTGTGACGATGCCACCAATTATACAATCTACATCCTTTGCTATGAGTGAGTGACTTCGTTTCTTACTTGCAACAGTGATTGTTTCCGTAATAGTTCCAATCGGTCGAGAGAAGCCACAAGTATTTCTTCCCTTCCCGGCAGGTATGCGGACATATCCATCATGCTGCTGTTTCTTCGAAGAGGCATCACTTCCAGAAGAACTTGTTGGTGGCACATACACTCCCCGCGGCAAAGATATTTCGTCACCTTTGCTACTCATCACTGGACTACTTCAATAGGATGGCTCGGACTACACAGCATGAGACAGCTACTGGATGACAATGATCTCAAAGGAGATGTGTGTTGTCTACTGTTGTCTGCTACTCTCATATGATCACGCTAATAATAGTGGCGCTCGCTGCTCGCTGTTCTGTGTAACGCGCCATTTTTTTTAGCGTAAAATATAAATTTTTTTACTGATATCGATAACCCATCAATCCTGACAAAACCATCTCGAGACCATTATGGCGTCCGCTACAGCTCTGCGGCCGCTACGAAACTACATTCGACAAAACATAGGTCATCTCCGTTCAACGCCATGTTTGGTAATTTCTTCGTCGCCGCCTCCGTCGGTATCAACGGCGGTTGCAGGGACAAAGAACCCGTCATCACTATCAACAGATGAGAAACAGCAACAACAACACAAACAGCAGCTAAAGTTTCAGCAGCAGCAATATGACTCGAAAACGCATGCGTTTGTGCAGAGAAATATTCAATCTATCCAGCTGGAATTTAATTTGCGTCCCGTAACGTGTACCATCAGCTCTGCGTTTCCGACTACTGAGAGTGTAAATGAGGCCGTTTCGCTTGCCAAACGTTTTGGTTTGAAAGAAGGACGATTTGGTTCCGGCGACGGGCTCATAATTGGAATTGGGACTGGAGCTGCCATCGATTTAGCCAAAGCTGTGGCCGATTCGTTGTTCGATAATATATCATCTTTCAAAAATGGCAATAAGCAACAAGAAGGAGGTTCATTAATACTGGCGCCCTCCACTCTGGGTGGCTTCATGGCAGCTTCTTCTAACACTCCATCTCTATTATTGGATACAAAAGAGGAGATGATTTTACCTTATTTGACGTCTTCTTGGGCGGCAGCGCTTGGTGGGCATTGCAGACAAGGTACCGTTGTAACAATTGATCAACAGTTGTCATTACCGCCTCTTTATTCTCCGCTAAAACCGCCCAAGCGTTCTGAATCCTTTCCTGGGCCCTCTATGGCACACTATGCTGCCGCAACGATGTCAATATTATTAGACGTGGCTCGTGCATTAGATGAATGCAATACTCAACAACATATAGATACAACTCTACTAGAAGATATGAAAGCAGTTGCATCGGCATCGGTTTCTGTACTGAAACTTGCAAGAGAGGCAAATGAAAGCAACACCACTGTTCTGGAAGGAGACAGCTATGTAGCTGCTCAGCAGCACCTTCTCATTGTTATTCCTCGTTTATCGGCAGTTGTTGACCAATCTTCTCATCTTATACGAGGTTCAACCGTACCACAAAGATTGGCGAATGCTTTGCTACCTACATACTTCCCTAACTGCCACTTGGTCACGTATTTGGCATGCACTCTGCCAGGCTTATGCGAATCATTAGCTACTCGATCAACTTCAAATGCTGAGGGTAAAGTATCCATAGTGGAAGACTTGACCAAAACCATCTTCAACTGCATTGGCGCTCCACTCTCAGATGGCAAGGTACAGGTAGCCTCACTTGTATCTTGGGCATCGCAAATTACAATGGAAACAGCTATACCAACCATGGCAAGTTTGGCGTACGGAACTCCGGATGTACATACGTTGACTAGCTCATTAGATTCTTACGATGCATTGATGGGAAGCATGGCTGGGGTGGATGCTGGAATTCGTGCACCAATCGATGACTTTGCGTTTATGGAGGATGTCCTACACAGAAGCTTAAATAGATAAGGACAACAGAACAAAGAATGGAAGTTGCTAACAATAACACGAATCACATTTTGTCCCACATCATAGTTTGTTCATCCGTTCGTCTATCTGACCAGTTTAATGGTCAATCATTTAAGTTGAAAGAGGGGCGGGCGCTCAGAGATTAGCCTAGTGTCGTACCCAGGTAGGGTTTGGGGTTAGGCTGTCAGCTAATAAAGCTGTAAAGACTCTCGTCATTGCTATTATTGAACTTTACACTCAGTTCCCAGTCACGCATCACTGCGTGACTTAAGAAACGTCGTGGGAAGAAACAATATCACTGAGGGAGAAGGAAGGCGTACGCGAGGGGGAGGTGCGGCTTCATGGGGTCTAAAACTTGCGTTCCACCAAGAGTATGTTGCGGAAAAAGTGATTTCCTCTCACCCAAACGTTTTCACTTGTTGCCAAAGTGGGCGCTGCCGAATGGAGTGCTATTGATAAGGTATTCAAGATTATTATGTGGATAATTTTAGATTTACTCTGGAGAATTCAGTGTGTTGCAAAAGTCTGCAGCAGCACCTCCTGCAACATATCCTATTGAGTTTGTATTATACAATTGAACATGGTGAGTGAAGAAGATGGATGACCGTATAGAAAAATCACGCAACAACGACAACAACAGCAACACGACTCACCTGTACTCCAACAACTCATAAAGTTGAAGCCTCCTGTAACTCCATCCACGTCCAAAACCTCCCCAGCCATGAATAGACCTGGTTTGATCTTACTCTCCATATTTGTTAACTGTACCTCTTTCAAGCAAATACCTCCAGCAGTAACAAACTCTTCCTTGAAACTGCTGAAGCCTGTAGTCTTTAGCGGAAATGATACTAAACTATTCGCAAGAGAGCGTATCATTGCTTTGGAAGCATCACCCCAGACAAGTTCCGATGGTATCGAAGAATGGCTCACAAGTGCAGCCCAAAGACGTTTGGGTATGATCGGCGCATTTGTTTCACTGGGTAATACATCGTCATTCTCCTCTTTCTCATTTATAAACAATGGGCAGCCAGTGGCCACTCGTCGTTTAGGTATCAAACGAGTCATTTCCCACAAAGCATCCATCAAAATATCCTCACTGCCGCCAGTACTACCAAGTCGTCGTTGTCCTTCTTCAAACTTTGGACAGAAGTGTACCTTCACTTCACAGTTATATTTGACTGCATGGAATTCTCTAGCTGCAAAAGCTGACAAACGCAATGTGGCTGGTCCAGAGATACCAAAATGGGTGATGAGTAGTGGGCCTTCTTGTGTGATGGCTGGTGTCTTCTTTCGTTTTTTCTTGGTTTTGGAAGTTTCATCATTACTAAGTGTTTCTTGCTCGGTCAAATCATCCCCTGAGGATGGCTTCATTTCATCAGTTACAGTTAATGTCAATCTAGCCGTGGGGACTGACAATCCTGCAAGACCGTGGAATATCCCTCCTTCTCGCACCAATTCCTTGGTGTCAAAGGTAAAGAGTGATGGAACAGGTTTGATAACTGTGTGTCCTAACGAACGAGCAATTTCATGTCCAATAGGGAATGATCCAGTAGCAAGGATGAGCGCATCAAAATACTCTTTAGATGACTCTTTCTCTCCCGGTTCTGTTGTTGATTTAGAAGAGACATTAATTGCAAAGTTGCCATCATGATTGTCAGAATCATCCATCCATTCTACGCTTTGTATTTTTGTCTTGGTCCGAACCTCGACACCGGCCTTAATCGCAGCATGCGTTATAGTGCTAATAATGGTTTGTGAATCATCAGTAACTGGAAACATCCTCCCATCACTTTCTGTCTTGAGCTGCACTCCCCTTGATGTGAACCACTCATATGCATCATCTGGCGTGAATCGTTTGGTGAATAACCCACGCAATTCTTTATTTCCTCTAGGATAAGAAGATAGTATCTGAGGAATCGGTTTTGTAACATCGTGCATGACATTGCATCGTCCACCACCACTGATTCTAACCTTGGACATAGTTTTGGAAGTGCCCTCGAAGACTATTACTTCACATGAGGACGATGATGCATCCGCAGCTGCCGTTGCCGCGAACATACCACTAGCGCCTCCACCTATCACTGCTATTCTGCGTCGACGACGTACTGTAGCATCACTGCTGCTGTTGGAAGATGTAGACATCAGCAATGATGATGTGCGTATCATCACTCGAGGATGGTGGAAGAAGGCATCATGATGATGATAGCTGTTTTGAAATGAATAGATGTGCTTCATCAGTTGCAGCATCATGAAAAGCAGATATCTTATTATTATGCACTTCTGCTTCATATTGTATTAACGAACACGCTACTCTGCTTATCCGCCTTTTCCTTGCACCACAGCGAATAGGATCGTACGTAACCTCTTCAAACTGTTAGCCACTATCTAAAAGTTTCATCTAACTTAAGCAATAATAGCGTGTATTGCAACCATCAAACATCATTTTCTCACGCACAAGCATTTTTCATTTTTTTTTTGATGTTTGATGGCAGATGGCAGATGAGAAACTATTGACTCGATCTCTCTCTCTTTCGAAAATGCAGTGTGTAGATAGACGAAAAACGAATCAAAACGAACACACTCGAACCCACATGGGTGACGTGCAAGAAAAGACAGAGCGAGATCATAATAAATTATGATACAATATAGTAGTGAACCCTATTATCCTCTCGCGTTTACATATTTCAAGCATGGCGGCCGATCATAACAGCAACGAGGAGTCCTCCGACTCTGATGATGCAGCAAGTCAGGAATCATCATCTCATTCTAGCAGCGCTTCATCGTCCAGTCGGCAGTCGAGCGGATCATCATCAGCGTCGAGCCGTCAATCCGCATCTGAAACTTCAAGTAGATCCGCTTCCACCCCATCGGCAGCCTCAAAGAGGTCGTCGCGGTCTAGATCATCATCTAAAGCTTCTGCATTGTCTCGCTCAGGAGCCTTGTCAATTGATATTGAAGACGCGGCCACGGGGGTGGCAAGAATCAAGTTAGAGGAGAAAAATGATCAACAAAGCAATGAAGAACATAATCAGGACGACGACGACGACGACACCGTATCCTCTGGTCCACCAACTTCAGCTAGTAATAGTCGAGAGGGGAGTCGAAGTCCCTTCACTGAGTCGGGGAGCCACCAGAGTAGGCGTAGATCATCCAAATTGAGCAGTAAGGGAGGGAAAGGAATAATTTTGGAGGAGATGAATGGTCACTCTTCAGCATCTCATTCATCAACACAGCAGAATCATCAGCATCAAAATGGCGGTCCAATTTTAATGAAACCAACGACAACACCAATTACATCGAAACAGGAAGATAAAAGAGTCCCAGAAAACGATGTGGTGATTGGATCTACGATTAAAATGCCCACAATAACGCCAGACACAAAATTCATCAAGATAAAATTGATAGACACAACTAATCATGATAATCCATCGGCAGAACCAATCATTGTTACAATAGCAATTAATATACCAACGAGTCAGGAACCACTATGGAGCAATATTGACACCAGCGTTGGTATGGGACAAACAATACAAATGTCATTCATACAGAATGATGATCAGGTATTGACGGCTCTACACAATAACAAACGTATGGAAATATGGCGTGATGAATTGGG
Source organism: Skeletonema potamos (assembly GCA_036940105.1). NCBI lineage: Eukaryota > Bacillariophyta > Thalassiosirophyceae > Thalassiosirales > Thalassiosiraceae > Skeletonema > Skeletonema potamos. The sequence continues at coordinate 81,308 of JALLBJ010000005.1, forward strand.
TAGGGAAAGAGTAAAGAAAGAAACTGACAAAATTCTAAGTGAAGTTGTGGAAGAATTATCTCCGGATGATGTTATTAAAAGAAGACACGATATAATACAAACGAAGAAACAACCACAACAACGGCAAAATACTCCAGCAAAGGAGCAAACAAGCAATAGTCCACCGCCACTAAAAAGGAAAACATCAGAAGGATTACAATCCGTAACACACAGCGTAGAGAGTTTACCAATTCCTGAAAAGGGTCTAAAACCATTCACAATCCCCTCACTCATCACTTCCACAGCCACCAAATCCGATCCAACCCAAAAAGTTGGTCTCGCCTTTCGTAAAACTGGTGGTGCCAACACTGTCATTATTGAAAACATTGCACCAGGATCTCTATTTGACGGTAAAGGCTTACGATCGGGTCATGAAATCTTATGCATCAATGGTCATCGTGTGCGTAGCGCGCGGAGAGCTGCCGAAGTTGTGAGGGAGAGTCGTGATAGTTTAACTTTGGTGGTTAGTAATGCGATACGACCACCGGGGGCGATGTATACAATGTTGTCAATTGCCGATCATCGTCATCAAGATGTATCATCTCTGGGCAAGAAGAAGAATTATGTCGCGGGCATGTACTTCAAAATGAAGAATGGATTGGTGCAACTAGTGAAAGTTGATGAGGATAGTCCCGTGGTGGAAACATCGATGAAGGTGGGAGATTTCATTTTGGCTGTGAATGGCAAGGTCGCTGGATCAATATTCAGCGTTGTCGATGCATTTGTGGACAGTGCAAAGGAGGAATTCTTCCCAGTATTGTACTTCAATGTGCGCAATTTGCGAGTTAGTCTAGTAGATACAAATATTGGAGATCGTTGGAAGAAGGAGTGGTCAGATTATTGCGATGAGTGCACAATTCTTTCGCCTGGATCGCCCGGGTCAACTCCATTGATTCTACGGTTCAAGGATAACGGCATTTGCGAATTGGTAGATCCATTGCGTAAGACAAACGGCAAACCAGCAGTTATAACATCACAAGACAATCCTCTTCAACCAGTTGTGGAAGCTATAAATTATGGTACCATTTGTTTACTGTCGGCAATACGAGAGGGAGTGAATATTGCAAGTTCTTCAAACGGGAGAAAAGGAAGCCGCATCGAAGAGGTGAAAAAGCGAGGCAATGACAAATTAGCTGAGATGTTCAAGTCGGGTTTGTTGAATGAAGACGATTTCAGAGCAATGAAATCAAAGCTTTTGGCGTCGAAATGACTCGAGTAATTTTTTTATTCATGATAAATTTGTTCATATGAATTGCTGCCTACGCTCATTTCTCCTTCGCACGCCATAGTTTCTCGAGAAAATGATGACAAGTCTGGTCAGCGGAATCAAAAAGAATAGCCCAGCATAAAACCGAAGGATCTTAAACAGTCCCAAGACCAGAAATGACGCAGCAGCTATGAACGCATCGTTGCCTTGGCGTTTCCGCCGCCTTGAACTTCCCGAAGCAGAAGTAACCGCAGCAGCAACTACGGGTAGCTGGAGTAAACCCCCTGGCGACAGTGCATTCTGAATCCAAATTACTCCAAAATAGTTTAGCAGCCCTAAAAGCACACACTGACCAAACTGTTGGCGTGATAGTTCAGTAAGAACAAACGGACGCTCATACAGATACAACGGGATGCCACCAGACGAAGAGGAAATAGTAGAAGATGAGGAATCTGCGTCGTCCTCATTGTACAAAACTGATACATATATATCCGAGGAAGAAGGGGCGAATTCAGAACTCCCCAGCGAGAACAGCTTCTGCGTTGTGGCGTTGATGTCATGGTTCATTTCAGCCATGAGTTCCGGAAAACAAAATCTAGCTTCCATGCAATCGCTACTTCCATTGTCGCAGTCGACTGGCTTTCCATTAAAGTAAGTGACGATTTTCATAACCTCACTTAAAGCCGAAGCATCGTCTGCCGACTTGGGAGGACTGTCAACGTAAGGCAAAAGTTCCCGGAGCGAGACGCCATTGCCACCTGATGATGATGATAACGCAATAATGATTGATGCTCTGTATTTCCACCTCTCTAGATCTCGCCGAGATGTAGCAGATGTTGTGTTACCATCTTCATCATCACTGGGTCCAAATAGAAATTCGACAGCTATTGAGAGTAATCCTCGCTGCTCGTTTGATTGATCAGATGATGTTTGATTGTCATTGTCATCACCCCACGTTCTTCTCCTCATCATAGCTATACCATCCAAGTCATTATTGTATGTGCTTCCTCCCCATCGCCTAGCAACTTCTCCTCCCCGTCCCCATCTTGTACTCATTCTCCCCAATCTCATCCAAAAGAAAATATGCATTGGATTTCCACAACAAACGCTCATCATCACAGCCAGATCTCCTGCCACTTCACGGAGGAACGGGTCTTGGTTTCCTCCCATACTACCTCCACAGATGGCATAGAGCCATAATATTTGGCGCAATTCAAGGAATAAAAACCGTACCCGATGCATTAGAGGATGGTTTCTATGTCCACCTCCTCCTCCATGGCCACCTCGTGCCATGGCAATGACTGCAGCTACAAGCAAACATATTCCAGCAATGATCACAACTGCCAAACTAATAATTAGCCCAAATGCCGTGAATATTTTGGTCGCTTTGACAATACCGATCGATAAAGTCCGAAGTCTCTGTTTGAAATCTGCATTCCGCCTGTGCCTTAATGCTCGCTGCTCAAAATCGTGCGGGAATGTAAACACCATAACATTTGTACCAGCTGCAGCCGCGCCAGGAAATTTTAGCTTCTCGAAAACAAAAGATGCACCATCTTTTCCACCCCCAACAGCAGATAACAACCCGCACAGCTCACGTGTGGCATCTTCGATACTTAGGCCGAGTGACGATACGAGTTGGGCTGGACGAACGACGTGGCAGTGTTTATCGTCATTGTTTTCAGATGAGCTATTTCGAACGACTTCGAGTATGTCTGGAGCCGCAGCGGTAACGCTGAGACGTTCTCCTTCTTCAGCTGAGATTTGGTTGCTGATTTCCATGGGCACAGTAGTAGTTTTTGTCATAGGTCAATTGATTCAAGATAGTTACACGCCTTTACACAAAGAGGATAGTGAGTAGTGATAGTGTGAGATACTATTCGGATACTATCATGGGCAAAGGTAAATGGTCACCTACCATACCAAATGTTCGCGTTATCTCTTACCTACTGTCTGTTCGCTCAATTATCGCTCATATATGTGCATAGGTACCATATTACTCTCGTCTCGGGTTCCCCTCTTTTTTCTTTTTTTTGTTCACGATAGCTTCACGAATGAATCATCATGGAACGCTACATCTACGCTGTTTCATCGCTCGCTTTGCAGAACGCGAACAGCGACTGCTTTTACTAGCCACTGCCTGGATAAAAATCAGCATGAAACGAATTGCAGTTTGCGTATATACAACGAATGCAGCCGAGACCATTCGGGCAGTCGAGATTGCCTCTGCTATCGCTCGCTTGGATGATGATGTAGTCGTTACATTCTTTACATATAATGGGCACTCGCCCGGGGGTAAGAAGCGCACCGTAGATTATGAGCATCTCATCCAAGGCTTTGATGTCACTTATTTTGGAGGAGAGGATATTGTTCTAGATGATGTCATGTGGCAAGCATTTCGACAAGCGGAGCTAAATCGCGAGGGAATCTTTCCTCCTCCGTACGACTTAAAAGCTACAAAGTATCTTCGAGCAGTCATTGACACATTGACCGATTATCAACCAGATATCTTAGTTTATGGGCTGTTTCCAGAAGTGGCATTGGCTTCTGCTATACAAGGATGGAAGAGCGTTTCCTTTTCAGCCATAGAAAGGAACAGTTATATGAATTGGATGAGTCGAAACAGTGATACATTAGCAAAAATTGGCTTACAAGCAACAAATGGTTCGATGTGCAAGAACAATCCATGGAGAGTGATTCAAAATGCAGCAATTGAATGTGGACTGAAGTTGAAAGACTCAAATGATTTCATGAACGCCATATGTCCATCTCGCACGGCTCTTTGTGATTTTAAGCGTTTCTACGAAAACAAGGCACTTTCGCCAGGAGTCGTTATTGTTGGTCCGATCATTTCTTCCACTACCAACTCTTCATCTGACACTATGCAGCTAATTGAAGCATTTCTAAAGAGTGATGACAAGAGAGATCAAGATCCTTCTCGTATCAAAATTCTTCTGAGTATGGGAAGCACGGGTAATCCACTAACATTTGTGGAAGGTTTGAAGGCACTGAATAATGCAACACCAGGAGAATTCCGATCCGTGGTTATGGTTCCTGCATGTTTGCATGACTCGCACTTGGTAAATGAAATCTTATCTTCCTCGATGAACAACAATGACATCTTCATTGTGAAGGACTTTGTCCCTGTTCGACCAATATTAGCGTTGGTTGATGTTCTCATTTGTCATGGCGGACAACTAAGTGTGCAGTGCGGGCTCGCTGCTGGTTTACCAATAGTAGGAGTGCCAACACAAGCGGAGCAATGTTGGAATTTGCAAAACATTGAGGATTGTAATGCAGGGGTTTGCATTTTGCCTGTTGATTGGAAAGAAAAGCAGATTCGCGAGGCGCTGCATTGTGTAGGGGATGAACCATCATATAAAACAGAAGCACTCAAGTTGCAACACGAGTTCTTGCGGGATGGGGTCGGTGCAGAGCAAGTAGCATCGCTTGTTTTGTATACGTTGACTTGTTAGAACAACAAACATCTCTGAGCTATGGTTGTTTATAGTAATTCATCCTCTACATCACGTATTTCTTTCAGTAGTGCCAGCAGACGCAGCTTCTCCTCGTCCGGTGGACTGTTCACCAACACGGTTTGATATGCCGCCCTTGCCGCTCCTGCCAGAGTATGAATTCCAACTTTAGCATCGGATGTAATATTTGTGTTGCAATATGGCAAGAAGCCATGAATTGAGACTATGTTCTTGTGACATGTCTCCACCAATTTTGTTGGGATTGCCAGTGCTTTTGCCTCTATCGCTGCCTTTTCCTCAGCCGGCATTGGTTCTTTCCATGTCCTCTGTAAATCAGCATAGGCTTTTGCGTCATCGTCTGCAGCTTGAAGAAATTCCGCAACATCCATGGCGGATTGTAACGCCTCTGCTTTAACTTTGGCACCACTCTCGCTGTCCTGCTTCCTTGTTGTGTAGGCAGCTGCCATGCTCGCTGCAGCGTTGCCGATAGCTGCGCCAACGGCAGCTGCGGCACCTCCTCCCGGGGTTGGTTGCTTGGCCGCTAGAGTGGCGAGGAATTGATCGAGGGGCAGTGATTTGATTGACATGGCGGTAGCGTAATTATATGTGAGATTTTATTTCATGGTTAGCAGGAGAGGAGGGAATAAAGTGATGTGAGGGAGCTCACGTAGGAATTAATAGACAAAAATGGGTCTTCATCAATCCACCCCTTCTTTCGCCTTCCACTTTCAAGCGTGCTTAATTCATCTCCTTTGGGTATTATTTGGCCGCGATGATAACCTCCTTTCGAGCATTGGCAACGGTTGCTGCTCTGAGCCAGTGTCTCTCGACGGTCCAGAGCTTCTCAACAAGCTCAGGTTCTCTTGGACGCAAACTGCAGTTCAACCTTAACAGACTAGGCACAACATCGTCACACCCATGGCTGCGGCAGAGGAGCAGGATCTTCCTCTCTGGTAACAGTGACGGTAATAACGAAGCCGATGATGATGGTGACAGCTCCATCGACATCAACTCCGACGAACGGCTTCGTCGCATACGCTTACCTCGCGCCACGGGCATCGAGTGGGGAACGGACCTCTCATTTTCTTTCGTATACGTTCGTGACTTGGAACCCTCCGGTGCTGCTGCTCTTTCCGGAGAAGTGGAAGTTGGAGATCAAATATGTGAGTTGCGGCCAGTAATAGAAGATGGGGAAGATGGTGAGGTCGTCAGTTTGATTGGTGCCCCATTCGATGAGGTGATGAATGCATTTGCTTCTCTGGGTAGAAAGGTGAAAGACGTTGATTTGGTCTTTTTTCGCGGGTCTAAAGATGAGTTGAAGGCAGCTTGTAAGGGAGGGGCATTATCTGATCAGGATGAGAAGATTGTGGTGACTGTAATTCAAAACAAGGGATCCAAAGAAGAAGAAACACGCTATATTGAAGCCAAGGCAGGGTGCAACGTCCGTCAACTCTTGACCGATAATGGAATTAATGTCTATCAGTCTGTTACTAGATGGACAAACTGCAAGGGAAAACAGTTGTGCGGAACGTGTATCGTGAATATAGTGGATGGTGCAGGAAGTACCAACCGAAAGAGTTTAGATGAGGGAAGCACATTGAGGGAAAACCCAGAGAGTTATCGACTATCTTGTGTTACTTTTGCGTATGGAGATATTACAGTGGAAACGTTTCCTCCGATTAAAGCTGCACAATGGACACGATGAGGATGGTTAGAGGATAGTTTGGTGGGAACGAAATGCAATAATCACGAGAATCTGCTCCCCCATTCGCGTGTGCGTCTTGGCCTTGGGCAAGGACTCAGAATAATGATAATGATGCTTGTTGCACTTGTCACATCACATCAATGAAATCTTCTTCCCTCATTGTTTGTTTCAATTATAGTTTACTTCCTCAAGGTGCTGCTTGCATGTGTGTTGATTCACAATATGCTTAGTTTGTCTATCCTTCGTATGGCAGTAAGTAGCCTACCATATTTTACAGTTGTGTATGGTACCATAACAGAGCCACAAGAACTCCATCCGTCCACCTAGGTACATAGCTACCATAAAAGTGGTACTTACGTACTTTGAAGTACTTAGTAGGTACATAAGTATCCAAGATACCCAAGCGAGCAACACGAAGCAGCCCGCGCCCCGCGCGCGCAAAACCTAGTGAGCTCCGAATCTAAAGTGCCAAATCAGGCCTGCTGGTCCGGCAGACAACCTTCGCT